>BMAO01020972.1:0-52064 GCA_019973975.1 Trichonephila clavata | reverse complement strand
TTAATTTATATGGTAGAGATACCATAAAAAGTTGATATAATTTATGATGAGATCATAAAGATGGTATAATTTATATGATGGAGTATCGTATTTTTACGAATAGATAATCACCGTATAAAAGAACACGCTTTATTAATTTCTACATAGGAGAGTTTCCTTTCTTTATATTTATTTTAATTTATATGGTAAGAATGCCATAAAGTTGATATCATTTATATGATGAGATCATAAGATGGTATAATTTATGATAATATATTTCAAAAATTATTTAAATAAGGTGTCATGTTGCACACTGTTAGATAGGCACCGCATAAAAGAAACTATATTAATAATTTCACATATAGGGTTTATTTCATACTATGTTATTTTAATTTATATGGTAGAGATACCCATAAAATGATATAACGTTATGATAGGATATCATAAATGATATAATTTATGATGAAGATATCATAAAGATGATATAATTTATGATGAGATATCATAAAGATATAATTTAATATGATGCGGATATCATAAATAGTATAATTTATATGGTAAGATATCATATTTTTACAGTAGATAAGGACCGCATAAAAAGAAACTGCATATTTTGTTGCGACAAATTTCTATAATCCATAAGGAATTTATGAGAGAAGTACTTATTCACTGCTGTGTATATTAATTGTTTTAATTTCATAGCATAGTTTCCCCTTTCCTTTATATTTATTTTAATTTATATGGTATAATTTATATGTGAATATTATAAAGATAGTGGCAGCGTTAATTCCATAACAAGATAAATAATTAAATAACTTTATGAAAACATTTTAAAACTTTTAATTTCTCATTGTGTAGACGGAAAAGTCTACGAAATACATACATATTCACTGCTTGCTCATATTAATTGATAGTTTAAGTTTTATAGGATAGTTTCCTTTCTTTTATATTTATTTTAATTGAAGAGTAAATTAATCGATATATCCAGTAAATAAATAGTGGCATATATTTAAATAGATGGAATAACACTGTATTTATTTTTAATTATAAACTGAATGTTGTAATAATTTTCTTACTGATTGGCCAGTGGTCTGAGCATCGGATACGGCTAACATATCATGAGTTCGATCTTAGTACCACTAAAGACCCGCCGTGTGAGGGCGCGATGCATGTTAAATCTGTCTAGGGCTCAAACGTCCTCCTGAGCGGTGTGGTGTGGTAAGTTAGGAGGGTGCCAGCTCGGGTGTCGTCCGCGATCACTTGACCATGGTTCAAATTACGTGGACCGTCACCCAAAACCCTCGTGTTGCTAATCAGTGCGACGTTAATATCATCCTCACTCTCTCCTGTAATAATTTTCTAAGCTACCACATCGAAAACGATTAGAACATATAGCAAGATCATAAAGATGTGGCAACGATTAATTCCATAACAAGATAAATAGTTAGAGCCATATGAAACATTTTACCCAAACTTTTAATTTCTCGTTGTATCATGGAGAAGTTTCCGAAATGCACATACGTATTCCACTGCTGTTAATATTGTCAGTTTAATTTCAATAGGATAGTTACCTTTCTTTTTATGATATTTTAGTGCCAGAATAATTTGGTCGATATATCCCAAGTATATCAAATGGAGTTTAGCTCATAATTTAAATACAGTTGGAATAACACTGTATTTTATTTAATTTATAAAGCTGAATGTTGTAATAATTTTCTAAACAATACACAAAATGATTAAATTAAATGGTACGATATCATAAAGAAGATGTATGACTTGATTAAGAATGAAAACAGGATTTGAAATTACAACGGTATTCGAGTTTTCAAGTGGATTTCTGGTATAAGTATTTAAATGTATGTTGTGTAAACTATCTTTTATATATATAATGAACGTCAAATTTCCTGGTGTTTGTATCAAGGTGATAAACATTATATACATGCCATTAAATTTCAACAAACTTTGCCTTTTGCTGAATGTCAGAAAGTAAATGAATACCAGGTCAATTTTTGGCCCAAAACGGAAAACTTTAATATATTAAGTAGATTACTTGCATCATAATTCTCCAGAATAAATATCTGTTTTATGAGTGCTTATATGTTGGAATAAAAACTTCTGTACAATTCTCAGTATAAATTGTTTGTCATATAAATAACGTATATATTCCATTCTAAGCCGTAGCTTAAATATCTTGTAAATTAATGAGAAAATTTAAAAATATTGTATAATGAAAAATTAATATACGATTCAAATACGGTACTAAATAATTTGTTTTAAATTTTATATAAATAGATGCATAAATCAGTAACCTAACCGTCAATCTACTTAATTGTATCCTCCAAACAATTTTTCAATAGCAGTAATACTGAGAAAAATTGTGGCTTAGATGAATAAAACGGTATACATCTATTGATGATTGTACATAGTGTCTTACTGAAAACATTTACTTATGAATATCTTATTAAATATTCTTAATGGTTTGGTAATAATTTTATACTAATAAAAAGTATAAAAATTTCCCCTCAAAATTATGAAAACGACTTAGTCTATTAAAAATAGGTTTAAAGTGAACGATGGGTGAGTTGCACAGATAGAATGTTGATAGTTAAATTTAATTTTGTTCTAAACATATCTATATCTTTAAGAATAGCTTTCGCTCCATAAACGAAAATAATTTCAATAAAAGTAAGTCAGCGACGTGATGGAATCTGCAGTCAGGGTGGCCTGAAATCAGTTACAAAGAACGTTGCTTGTAACGCTGATGAATACGGCATACACACACTGGAGGGCAACTTTCAACTGACCCAGTATGTATTACAGGCAAAAACGTCGTGAACACGCTCCAGGTGGTGGATAGGGGATTGCCTCCATTGGTTTTCAATAGGTGGTAGGAAGAAATAAATACCTCCGATCCCTATCCAATAATTATAAAGTTCTCAAAGGACCGCAGAACCTCCCGAGTTTGGACTTTTAGGAACTAAAGAATTTTCTACAAGTCAACGAATCACGGCGACCTGGATATCCGTTCCACTCTTCAACCGGATCAAAGCGGCATCATAACTATTCATGATAGGGATTGACTTGGTAGAACTCAGAAATTGAGATACTTCTTGGTTTCTTATCCCAATTGATCAAAAACACCTTGTACCTTTAAGAACTGTAGCAGGACTTGAAGAGCTTGCTCTTATAGGAACCAATACAAACCAAACACCGCCACATGCCGTTTAACTCGAGTATGTCCCTGCGAAATCTAGCAAGTATGATCTCGCCTACTACTGACCCAACGTAGAACCAGGACAGTTTTCAACACAACGAGTCTGTCTCCTTGTTTACTATCACTGAACATCGTTCAGTGTTATGCTATTGGTGTGGCTTAGGATGATCAAGTTTCAACAGGATGTTTCATTTCTCCTTTGCTCCTCTATTTTTCCCATTATTGCAGCAAACCTTCTTCTACTCCATTGTTTCAATTGATAGCCGCTGCTCAATTGAACATTTGAATCAGGGAGGAATGGTGTATGGACGACAACAGCGATGTTGTCAGCTATTAAATATCTTGAATGCCAAGTTAAAGATTTACATACGGTGGATACCGTCGCACGTGAATGTCTGCGGGAATGAGATTGCAGATGTTTTGGCCGTCAGAACGTATAGATTCTACGCATGAACATACTTTCTGGTACTGCACGAGTCAAAGCTAATCAGCTTTCTCTTGCTCACGTCACTGCCATCGCTCATTTAAAAAGCACACAACAATAGCGTTTCTCAACAGCACTGCGTGCCCCGAGGGGTGATAACCCTACGGGAGATAATATCGAAAGTCAAACTAAAGTTATTTTAAAGATTCTTAATTTACTGAAGGAAGGGAAAAATACCTCTGAACTATTAAATTTAACATACTTATCTTATAACTTAAATATTTTTGTACTTATATATAAAAATAGGTACAAAATTTATATATTGATAATGTGTACTTTTATCAACATTTTGAGTTTGGCAATGTATAACTTTAGCTTCAAAATATATTATAAAATTAAAAGATAGGGGCGATGGAGATTGGGCCACCACTATTGTGAAAAACTGGCTTAAACAGATCAGTTGATCATTTAGTGCTGAAAATTTTCTTATGTATACTAAAGTACGGAATGAAATATAGTCATTATTTCTTTTGTATAATAACAATTTATATAGTGCATTCAGGATCAGTCGTTTTCCTGTTAAACTCTTCCATTTAAAATTCATATAAAATCTTTAACGTAATAAAACAATAAAATTTTATAATCAAATTCAGAAACTCTAAGTCTGATCACACCGGTGTGATCACAGGCCTCAAACAGGAAAAACGCGATCTCACATAATGCGTTCTCTTCGGTAATGACGTATATGTGATCGTGTTCCTGAATGGGTTAACTATAATTGCATATATATACACTATTAGTATAAAAATGTATATATAATACGTAAAACATGTATGTGAGTATATATAAATACAAACGACAAGCTGTTGAATGAATTTAATTTGGTTAGAAATAATTCCAACACTAGCTTCAAAGTTTTCAACATATTTAATTATCATTTATTAAATAAATATGCAGCTTCAATAATGTTAGTTTTTAACTTCTATAGGATAGTTTCTTTTCTTTAAAATTTGTTGCAATGAAGAATAAAATTATTCAGCAAGAAGTCATTCTTTATGAATGAACTCAAATACTCTTCAAGCAAAGCGTATGGTCTTGCCACTAAACAGTTAAATTGGAAAATGTTTCAATTCTATGAATTTATAACTTAAATAATTTATATTTAATATTTGGTAATTGAGTTTTAGTATTTCATGCTTATACAATGCTTATTTTGTTTATATTGCCTCATTGTTTTGCCTTCTCTTTTCATATAGTGGTATATTTATTTAAGGCATCCATTAGGTTGGAAACTTCTTGTTTAAAATATTTCAGAACTGTTTATTCGCTAAAGAAGATAAATAAACTTATGAATCTCAATTATTAAATAAGTAGCATTGTTTTAGAAAAATATATTATTTTGCTAAGTGCAACAAAATTTTAATGTTAGTAAACATATTTAAGTATGTCTAATCCATCTGAAGTGTCACGAACCCAGGATAAAAATGTTTTAGGAATAAATATTTTATAGGCTCATAAATTTCTATACTTAAGTTAATGATTTTCCATCAAATTACTTTATGTTCTAATAAAACTGGCTGTAAATATGATTTGCGATTAATATTTTAAAACCTGTGGTTTGTTTCATACTAAAGGATTATCTCATCAGTGTTACAATTTAATAAATTTTCCCCAGTTTGGATATATGCCATTTTAGTGCACTATTTACCATAACTATTTCAGTTTGAAAAATTAATTTTTATAAGTTGGATAAAGTAAATTTTGAAAAAGACTCAGTTTATGTCTCTATCTTCATTCATAATATAACGCATATCCCCCTAATGGTTTATAATTCAAACATGACTAAACTCTACAACCCTAGTCAGTCACCTTAACATAAATGACTTTTGGTTAAAAACTTTTCTCCCGAGGTTTCTTGAAAGTTCTTTTTGTTTTTGGAGGTAGTTAAATTTAGACTATAATACTAGCGTATTGAATGCAAATAATTCAGGAAAGTTGACATTCTTTTGATTATTTAAATCCTCCATTAATAAATTTCAAATATAAATTTCACTAATTGCGTACTAGAAATCCGTCTAAGAACTCCCAAGTCACTCTTTTTAAATAACATTTTATTTTGACTCGTTGCCATCTTTTAAAGATATTTACAGACGCAAGATAAACAACGTTACCGAACAATTTATTCTAATACTTTATTCCCATCATGGTATAGATTTACGTGATAGGATGCATCATACGGGATTCTACCTGTATAGTTAAATCTCTCATTAACCAATTTTGTACCCAATGATCTCAAAATACGTTTGTAATACGCTCCAAACAAGTAAAATTGTGACAAATGCTTTGTTTTAAAAATAGCTAGTGAGTCAGTGTTTAAGTTTGCAGTGTAAAAGCACAGACACTGGCAGATCTCACGTGATTTTGAAGAATAGTCAATAGATGAACCGTTTCTGGGCTATTCACATTCTCTCCTAACTTTCAGCCAACGTGAATGCAAAATCTTTTGATGTACGCAACTATAACACTTCAAAGGCGATCTTAAGCAAGTACGTGTCGAAATCATGACAAACGTGCCATGTATTCCTATGCAAACAATTAAAGGCTTCCGCAGCATGCATAAAAATAGCCAAATAGATATTGCCTTTTAAATTTACAACATACAACACATCACAATCAGAATGCATGCTGATCATAACGAGGACAGGCTGAGCGGGCACCTCCTCTCTAACTTCCTCACCAACTGGAGGATGTTATAAATATAAAAGAAAGGAAACTCTCCTATATAGAAAATAATGCGCAGTTTCTTTTTATGCGGTGCCTATCTACTGTAAAAATATGACACCTTATCCATATAATTATGCCATCTTTATGATATCTCATCACATAAATTATATCAAATTTATGGTATCTTTACCATATAAATTAAAATAAATATAAAAGAAAGGAACTCTCCTACATAGAAATTAATAAAGTGAAGTTTCTTTTTATGCGGTGCCTATCTACTGCTAAAAATAGACACCTTATCATATAAATTATGCCATCTTTATGATATCTCATCATATACATTATATCAACTTTATGGTATCTTCTTACCATATAAATTAAAATAAATATAAAAAAGGAACTCTCCTGTATAGAAATTATAATGTGCAGTTTCTTTTTATGCGGTGCTATCTACTGTAAAAATATGATTCCTTATCATATAAATTATAACATCTTTATGATGTCTCATCATATAAATTATATCTTTTTATGGTATCTTACCATGTAAATAAAATTAACAAAAGGAATAAAAAAATAAGAAAGGAAACTCTCCTGTATAGAAATTAAATAATGCACAGTTCTTTTATGCGGTGCTTATTTACTGCAAAAATGATTCTTTATCATTAAATTATAACATCTTATGATGTCTCATCATATAAATTATATCATTTTTATGGTATCTTACCATGTAAATAAAATTAATAAAGGAATAAAAATAAGAACGGAACTCTCCTTTATGAAATTAATAATGGCACAGTTCTTTTATGCAGTGCTTATCTACTGCAAAAATATGATTCCTTATCATATAAATTATACATCTTTATGATGTCTCATCATATAAATTATATCATTTTATGGTATCTTACCATGTAAATAAAATTAAATAAAGGAATAAAAAATAAGAAAGGAAACTGTCCTGTATAGAAATTAATAATGTGCAGTTTCTTTTTATGCGGTGCTTATCTACTGTAAAAACGGTTTTGGTACATAAACCTTCAAATTCCGGTTTTTTTCCCTTTTTTTTCATAGGTATCAAACTACTCTAAAATTGTGATTTTGCCAAAATTGACAATTTTTTTTATAATTTTACTTTATATGCCTCTTATTAGCTTTATAAAAATACTAAGTTTATCATTATTCCGATCACTAGAACAAAAACTACAGATGTTTTAGTAAAAGCAGATACCATTACTTTAAGCAAGATGAACCTTCAAAGTTCATGCATTTAAGCAAAATTTTTCAGCCCCCCCCATCCGTTATAGTGATTAGTAACGCTGGCTGTGTGCGTTGGGTTTGGCTTCGAATTCCGGAGAAGCATGGATGCTTTGAAATGCTTAGTGCCTTCGCGGCATGGTAGTACTCAAAATAGCCATCGAGCGCAAGTCTCTTGTGAGGTTGGTGTAAGGGGAAGAGAGGTGGGAGAGCCCTGACCACCCCTAAGGGTAGTGTTAGCGACCAGTGGGTGCACTTAGTATTGTCAATTCACAAATGAAGATAAAGCTCATGTTGAAGCAAGAGCGCTCAGAGGAGTAGATAAGTACTCTTATCTATATTACGTTAGATTAATAAGTTCGATTACTCCTCGGGTTTAGTGATTAGAGTGCGTTCTCAGGTCGTTGAGGAAAGTGGAAAAAGGAAATAGAATTGTTTAAATTAAGAAATGTACGATTCTTTCTCAAACCCTTTCACACCCGCGGTCAAGGGTAGCGACAGGCTGAATTGAAGTTCATGGCTAGAAAGGATACCAGAAATGTTCGATGAGCTTTACAAGCTGTGCAAAAGTGTGCTGTTGCTCAAAGAGTCTTATTTCGAAGGAGAATGTGTTTCAACAACTTAACTGGTAATATTCTTAAGTTATGGACTCTGTCCGGAAACTTTTGAATCCTACTATGTATTTACTGATATCACAGCACAGAAAAAAATGCTAAAAGGATAGATATCGTATTTTATGACTATTACAAAACAGCTTATCTGCGGAAAGTTCCTCGTGAGTCTTTAGGGCGCTGTTACAATACCTTACAATAGTCCAGTACTTCAAGATGCAAAGTAGTCTCCTCATCACTATAACATTACAGATAAATTAATACTTCCCTACGAATTAAAATATGGTACTTAAATTGTTTCTCTAACGGGCTTTTCAAGCCTCTCAGAATAATCTTTGCTTTCGTTATTGAGAATTTAAACTTTGATTGTTGTTAATAGCGAGAGCAAAATTTATTGTGCTTGAAAACCTGTTAGCGACACAATTTAACGAATACCAATGTTTTAAATTCATAAGGAAGTATTAATTATTTGATGTTTTGTAATGAGGAGACTAATTTGCATCTTTGTAGTACTGGACTACTGTAACGTATTGTAACAACTCCTTAAAAGACTCAGGAAGGACTTGCCGCAGCTAAGCTCTTTTGTAATAGTCATAATGTAGGGTTTGCAATCCCGTACTATGTTTTCAATCCGGGAATTTCGGATTACATTATCCCAATCTCAGAATCAAGGATTTGTCCCGGGCTTAGGAATGGACTATTTATGAAAAATACTTGCGCATTATCATGGTTGAAATTACGTTATAAAACTGAAAGCATAATTAAAAAATTGGTTTAATATTATTTGTTGAAATAAATCGAAACGAAACTTAATTCATCAAAAACAAATAAAAATAGAACATAATGAATTCAATAAAAATAGTTTGAATTCATTAAAAATTGACCCATTAGAATTAAAAATCGATGTTTGAGTTTTTCCAAAATCTTATTCTTAACTTAAAACAGAATAAAAGCCCTCTATTATTTTCATTGAAACACTGTATCTTTTTGTGCTAAATATATTTAGAATTGATAACTGCATGGTAGGACATTTAAGGAAGTAGAATTTTCGAAATTAGAATTATGAGTCTGAACTGAACATTTTTCACGGTAAACTCGCTTGTAAGAAGCACGTACAAAGAATAGAATAGATTTACATAAATTTTAATCTAAAACATTTTTACTTGTACAACTTCCACAGAAAAAATACTTTCCATTTTTTAAAAATCTTATTAAATTAGGAACACTAGAAATTATTATAATATCATAAAATAAACTCTAATAAAAATACTCAAAAAACAGACTTCAATATTAAAAATAAATAATAAATACATTGTAAATTCCACAGTCCAATAAATTTCTGTCTGTTAACTTCCTCAAAAATGTCTTTTTGAAATATTTTTAATAAAATTTCAATATTAATGCCTGCAATCTAATTTGAAAATATATTTATAATGGAAACCAAATAATATTACTGAACTTATATCTCGGTTTTTTTAAACCGAAGAAAAGATTGAAATAACTCACCTATAACTAATTCAAAAACTTTAAGCATTCTGAAAGAATTTTGAAGAAATGTCTTTTTAATATTTCAAACAGTAAGAGCTTAAATATCTTATAAGAATATACTTACGATAACAAATAAATTTACTAAAGTTATCTCTTGATGTATTAAAAAAAACATATCTTTTATATTGATTTAATATGATAATTCAGAAAATGATTCATAATTGATGATACGGAAAAGAAAAATCAAAATTTATTTTTAACCACAGGCAACTGAGTCACATTTTTGTTTATTACTGGGGAACCGCAATGAATGTTGTACAATGTTTCGTTTAGGAAGTAAAAGTTCCCTATATAAATGTTCTGAGGATTAAACTCTTAGAAAATTTTGATGAGAAAAAAACTATTCCAAACATAATTCAGACAAAAATTAAGTCAATAGATTAATTATTTCAATCCCGGGATTTTGGTATTTGAATAAACACCGGAATCCCCGGGCGGCAAACCCTAATATAATTTGACACCTATCTATTTCCGCATTTTTTTCTTTGCTGTGATGTCAGTAAATAAGTATAAATACATAGTGGGATTCAAAAGTTACCGGACTGAGTCCATAACTTAAAAACTATTACCAGTTATGTTGCTGAAACACAGCCTCCTTCGAAATAAGACTCTTTGAGCAACAGCACACATTTGCCACAGCTTGAAAGTTCATCAAAACATTTCTGGTATCCATTTCTAGCCATGAACTTCAATTCAGCCTGTCGCTACCTTTTGACCACGGGTGTGAAAGGGTTTGAGAAAGAATCGGACATTTCTTAATTTAAACAATTCTATTTCCTTTTTCCACTATCAAAAACCTGAGAGGGCCCTCTAATCAATAAACCCAAGGAATCGCTAAACCCGATCAAACTTATTAATCTAACGATAATATAAATAAGAGGACGTACCTAATCTCCTGACCTCTCCTGCCTCAACACTTGCTTTGCCTTCATTCTTGAATTAACAATACTAAGTGCTCCCACTGGTCGTTAACACTCCCTTTAGGGGTGGTCAGGGCTCTCCCACCTCTCTTCCCCTTACACCAACCTCACAAGAGGACTTGCGGCTCGATGGCTATTTTGAGTACTACCATGCCGCGAAGGCGCTAAGCATTTCAAACATCTATGCCTTCTCCGGAATTCGAAGCCAAACCCAACGCACAGCAGCCACCGTCACTAACTACTATAACAGATTGGGGGCTAAAAAATTTTTTTCTTAAATACATGAACCTTTAAAGGTTTATGTACAATTAAACCTGTTTTTCTCCGGTAGATAGTTACCGCATAAAAAGAAACCGCATAAAAAGAAACCGCATATAAAGAAACCGCACAAAACAAATCGTCCACCCACAAAAAATATAATTTCACAAAAAAAAAAAAAAATGTTCTATTGGTAATCAAAAAATGGTCCGCTAAAAAGGCAATATGATAATAAAGTTTTAGATTGGGATAAATTGGTTATTGTATAAGAGACACCGGAAGGAACTATAAAGGAATCTCCTACTGTAAAAAGCAGTTTTCTTTCCTCTATAGTTGCCTCCAGGTGTCCCTTCATGACACAGAAATGGGTGTTGTGGGTGGACGAGCGCTCCGATTCTTTTGAGCACAAAGGAGAAAACTCGAGAAACCCAAAACACATGGAACGTGAAGCGGAAACAAAGGTTTTTTTGTAATGGAAGGGAGGCGGCCCATCTACATTCGTCGGTGCACGCCATTCAAATTTTTCGAACGGCCGATGAACCGCCACCGGTACCAACCGACCAGTGTTTCCGTTCCTCACGTGTGTGTAGAGAGGTTCAACTGATTTTCTCCTTTGTGCTGCTCTTGCTTTTTGGAGTTGAATTCTGTTTGATTTCTTCTCCATCTGCTCCAGTCCAGATGTATCTGGCTTCGTTCCACGGTCTATTCCCATGCACTGAACTTCGCCAGTGGCCAGCGTCTTGAACACCAGTCTCTCGTTCCGCCATGTTTCCAAAGGCGGCACTCGAATTCGAGTCGACCTTCGGAGACCATTGGCGGAACCAGAGACTGGTTTGGGGGTTACCCGCCGTAAGTTCTTTACACTGCCACTATAGGTGGCATTTGACCATTCCCTGGAATTCCTGGTATCCGGCAGAAATACTGATATATCTTCCTCATCCTCGTCTGTAGAAGTTTCGGGCCTAAGTCTTTTGCTCCAGGCCGACTCCTTTATTTCCGACAGATGTTTCCTTTTTCTTTCTTCCATTTGTATTCCTTTCAACCTGAAAGAAAAATTAACAATTGTTATTCATTGCCCAGGAACCTATTAATTGAGGACAGATTTCCTATTGTTACTACAGTGGAATAAGACCCATTAATTTAACTCTCCGAATTAGCGGTGATTCAATGACCCTTTTTATTTTAAAGAATAATTCACACATGACCATTAAATATAATAACATTACCTTTGAGAAATTTTTACGATAAAAATAACTTAATTTTAGATGAATATCTAAAGGCGTGTCTTCAACTAATACTCAAATTTGGAATTTTCAAACAGAAACCCATTCTAATTTCCATTTAAATTTGTGACGCTGCAACACAACCCTTTTGTTTATTTCAAAGCATTTTTAAATATTCCAGAAGTCCCAAAATAGGCATTTTGAATTTGGATATGCAAAGAATATGAAACTTAATAAGCATTACAGCATAGGAGTCTTGAAACGTAGCGTATTTTTACTGGGAAAAATGCAGTCAAGTGAAACACACAAACGTGTAGTGTTACTAAATATGTTTTCTGAAGAACAGTGAAGTCAGAATAAAATATTTATGCCAAAAGTTTTTTACTGTAAAAAAATGTTCCAATTCTCTAAAACTAAAGTAATATTAAAATATTTACTTTTAAAGAATTGGAAAATTTTTACAGTAAAAAAAACAAAGATGAATTTGCCATCTCTAATTCGAAAAAATAATTGAGACAAAAATGCAAAAAAATCCAATGACTAGAATAAAAAACAGAACAAGCATATGGTGCTTGCAGTGTTCCAATTCAACCTGAGAATTTTACCTTAAAATTGCCAAAACTAAAAATATCAAAAAAGGATCATCTATCTTTTTCAAAGAAACAGACCTTAAATCAATTCTAAAATGAAAAATATCACCGGCACTTTGTATTTCTTATTTCAGAATGTCATAACACAAAATATAGAAACAGTTATCAAATATGCCACAAATGTACCGATAGGCCATAATTAAAATATATTCTTTCAAATTATCCTAAAAAATTCACAAATAGGAAAATTAAACCACGGCAAAACAGCTACTGTTACCCACAACTTTACTAAAAAATCTTCCTAAAAACTCTCTAGCTGTTGCGAAGATTCTTTAAAAGAATCGAAAGTACATAATATAAAATTTATCGCATAACGGTGGATCAAAGTATCCACTGCAATGTGCCCGTCATTTATTTGTGCCTTAAAATTTGTGTAAAACAGCAGCCCACCCCCTATTGTGTTTCAAAGAAAAGTTTCAACATTTTACTTTATAAAATGAAATACTATTATATACCTATTCTTATTTTCAAAGGAGTTATATCTTCATCATACAAGGCAGTAATTTCAAACATGAAGGATGGAATTAATTTTCATCTACACCACCAATTAAGTTTCTTAACTGAATATGCCCTAGAAACGTCTCTTTCTCAAACACAAACAGCCGCTTCTGTCCTCAAGGAAGGAAGGAGAGAGAATTAAACTAGGGAAAGCATTGTAGATATTGTAAATTTATTTTATTTCACATATGGGGCATCGATACAGTGCATTCACACATACAAGGTATGGCTAAAACGCATCAGAACTTGTGAATTTTCATGAGCAATGCTAGTAAAACATCATTATTGACAGTGGAAGGAGTTCATGTACATGCTTGAATTTTAACTCCGTGTTCAAGCGCGCCATCTCTATCGATGGGCATCGACTGATGTGCTACTTTACAAGTGTTGATCAGATTTTTTATTTATCTCAGGATAACTGACGAATTGAGAAAAATTACTGCATCATTTGTTTTCAAAAGACTACTGTATCTCCAAGCAAAACTATTTGCAGATTTAAAAAGGTATTTGGAGACTATCCATAGAAATGAAACATATGAAGCAGTGATTCAATCGATTCAAAAATGGCCGCACATCAATGCAGAGTGCATCACTCTTAATGGCCACTCACTCCGCGGGATTGCCCAATGTGTTTTGTGTTGTTGAAGGATTGGTGGACGCAATGTCCTACTTTTGATAGGATTACGATCCCTATCCTGTCACGCACACACACAATATATTTTTCACAAAGGATAGATACCTATTAGACAGCCTTCATGTACTGCATGAAGCTCTGAATCATTTGCAATATCCCATGAGTTTTCATACACTTGCCTCCGAAGGTCTGCGTATAGGCAATCATTTTACGTTTTTTGCTATAGTTACTATTAAAATCTCGCTTCGGAAAATCAACATAGCTGTCAGGGATTCTTCAAAATTTTCTTATTCAAACAGCAGCAACAAATTTCACCTTAACATGAAAAAAAACAAGAATGACTACCAAAAAATTACCAACCATCCGGGCCAAAAATCTGCGTACACTTACAAAATATAGCTTTTAAAGACCTTTCATTGTAAAATAATTGCACTAAATTAGGTTTTTAAGTAATTATAGGCTTATTTTACGATTAATTTCAGATTTGAGATTTGAAAAACTTTTATGGATCCATGGCAGGTAACAGAATAGAGATCGATATATTATTTAAAGAAAAATCATCAGAAATCTTCAGAAAAGGGGGATATTTTTAAAGAAATTTCCGAAAATGTTAATATGAGACATTAATTGATTCAAAAAGTATTCATAAACTACAAATCAACTAAAATTTTAACGTCCATGCCAAGATCCGGCCGCCCGTCTTCAATGTCACCTCGAGAATCAGTTTCTAGGGTATATAGAACCTTTGTAATACGCTCTATAAAAATAAGTCCAAGATTATAGGCTTCACAAATAGCTAAGAGTGTAGCCGAGATCTTGCAAAAAAAAAATGTGACTTTAGCCACAATTCGAAGGGAACTAAAAAAGCATGACTATCATGACAGAGTTGCATTCAAGAAATCATTCATCTCTTGAGTGAAAAGAGCCATCTAAATATGACACATAATTTTTCGAAAAATGTAATGTATTCAATTGAAAGAATTTTTTTGTAATTTGACATCAAAAAGAACAAAAATATGCCTGCATAAATTCTTGGACAGATTTTAAGAAAGATTTTTCGACTACCAAACATGGCGAAGTAGGCATAATGTTTGGGGGTGCATTGGAAGCCTTCAGCTCGTAATCTGGAATTTATTGAATCAACATTGTACAAAATTGATTACTTTAACTTATTGAAGTAAGATATCAGAGAAAGTACCGAGAAACTTGCAGTGAGTCATGATTTTTACTTTCAGTGGCACAAACGTACCGAACAAATGGCTCCCTTTGTGAAGCCGTAGCTGTTCTGATATGTTCCAAACCGTAGGCCATCCTAATCTCCAGCTCTAAGCACAATACATCATTAATGGGCTTTACTCCAGTGAATAATCAGGAAAAGGTAATAACATTTAAGGAAATGCTAAAATCTGTCATAGCAGAAGACTGGAACAAAATATCCACAGATGAGACAACTAAGCTAGTTAAATCCCTGCCAAATATCATGAGAGAGTTATAGAAAGAACGGAATAGCTTGAAAAGTATTAACTTTTAATTACAATTCATTATTTTGTTAAGGTTTTTCCAGTGTTCGTAAACTTTTGAATAAACACGATTTGTGTCGTTCTGAAGTTATAAATATTTGTATGATTTTATGTAATATTCAAATTATATTGTTTATACCATTTCAATTAACGACGTTAGACGGATCAATAATAGTGAGTGAGAGAATATTAACGTCGCACAGATTAGCAACACGAGGGCTTTTGGCAACGGTCCGCGTAATTTTGAACCATAGTCAAGTGACGCGGACGACACCTGAGCTGGCACCCCCTCTCCTAACTACCACACCACACCAACGGGAGGACGTTTGAGCTCTCGGCAGATTTAACGTGCATCGTGCACCTACACGGCGGGTCTTTAGTGGTACTAGGATCGAACTCATGGCATGCTAGCCATGATCCGATGCCTAGATCACTCGGCCACCGGATCAATAATAAATAGTATGGTTTCAGAAAAACTTCATTTAATTAGCGATTTTTGCATGAATATGAAAGCTGATCGCCTGTACGCAGATTTTCGGAGGCTAGTGTATATATTATCAATAAAAAGATTCCAAAAATAAATTTAACTTAATAACCATCTTCAAAATTTGTGTTGGATTGAATATAACATTGCCGGTATACAGAAACTTTATTCTAGCCCAAGGGTAAACAAGGAGTTATTTCCTCACTCTTATTAACCTAATTAACAAAACTATAAGGGGAAAGTAAAATGCATATTATTTGTGCAAGATTTGCTTTACAAGGAGAATCCAAATACTCATTGATTTTTTTCTTTCCAAATTGAATTTTCTTTTCAAATGTCCATTGAATGACATTTGACAAATAGAAGGTTATATAAATGAAATAAATTTGTAATGAGAAAAAGTGACAAATTCTTTCAAATACATTCTCGAAAAAATGGAAGCACCAAGAAGGAGTGGTCCCATTGGGATGAAATTTCGTAGGTTAAAAGACATTTTGATCGAACATTCAAATGATGTAATTTTCAAGACCATAATTAGTGGTTGTAGCGCGCATTTCTCGCAAAGTATAAAACCGGTAATAAAGGCAAAAAATTTATCTTTTTTCGTTTTCGACATTGTGATTCCCTAGAGGAAAAACAAATGATGCTTTCACGACATTTTCCAATAACTTATAGGCAACTGAATGACTTTGAACGTGGTCGCATTCTTGGAATGCGTGAAATTGGGTGGTCATACAGAGCAAAAGTCGTTAAATGCTACCCGCAGACACAACTGTGCAAAGTAATGGTTGCTGTGAGGAACTTATTGACGAAATGAAGGCTCTGGAAGGGACAAGATGCACAAATGCGAGGCAAGATTGGGTTTTTGCTTAATTGGCCCAAACTGCTCTATAACGCGTCATTGTCACTGGCATCATTGTCTGCTAATCAACATGCTACAGCGTCTTCCATACCCCCGTGGTACCTTCCCCCATTTCAGGGCGCTCGGATGAGGTGGTGTTATGCTCACAGCGGCGTTGAATACGTCTGCATTTGACCTCACAACATCGGGGGAATTGTCTGCAATGGGTCAACCATGGTCAATCATCATAGTTGAACTCAGATTGACATCGCATAGTGTTCAGCGATGAATTCCGCATTACTCTTCAAGCAGATGATCGTCTTCGTGTCCAGAGAAGATGGTGCAAACGGTCTAAATCAGCTTTTGTTCCACAAATGCATGCAGCCATAACCCCTGGTGTGATGGTGGGGGCGGGGCTATCTCATACGAGAGCAAATCATTTCTAGTCATCTTCCATACACATCATCCGGTTGCCAGTTTCCAACAAGACAATGCCAGGCACCATGCCGCTCAGATACCTCTGGATTACCTTCAGGCCGCTAATACTATTACTTAACCATTAAGGTCACCAGACCTTTCACCAATCGAAATGTTTGGACATGGTAGGACGCCACATTCAGATACCCCCAAATGTGGCAGATATGATGCAACAATTAGTAAATGCCTTGCAGAATGTATCGCAGGATATAACATAAGGAACCTCAAACACTTTTTACCGAGGTGTATGCAAGTATCGCCGCCATGGGAGGTTCAACCAACTACCGATTTAAACATTCAATCTGTAATCGTGCGTCGTGGATGTTCTCTGTGTCCTTTATTTTCTTATCGCATTATTATTTGTGTAAAAGCTGTACACATACTTAGTTTCATTTAAAACAACTTCCTTCATGGTATTTTCGATTTCTTCGTGAAAGAGCGTATATTTTCCAGAAATTCATATTCTGGACTCTTCACATAATTTGTTTTCCTTTTCCAGCACAAAATTGTAGTATTTACTTATCAATTGATTAAGCTCAGATTAGAATCCCAAACTTTTTCACATGATTAGAAAAGTAATCTTTCAAATTTATTCTTATATTAGCTGGTATACCCGTTCTTCGCACGGGTGAATTCAAAAATTAAAAGATACAAATTGAAGGATAAAGAAGGTTTTTAATGAGTTACTTTTACGTGAACTGCAAATTAAACACAAAAAAAAAGCTTTAGATATCTCTGTTGAACAGAAAAGAAACAGTGTTAGTTAATTTTAAATCTGTAGATCTGTAGCTGATAAAAATAGGATTTTTTTGTTGTTTTATAACGCCCCGTAACTCTTGTGGGTCAATTTTTGAAAAAAACCTTCAGCTGATCTCTGCTGAGCAAAAGTAGCGCATTTTTACAAATTTTGTGCAATAAACACTTAAAATAGTGTAAATTTATACCTAGATGTGTAATAGGTTAATATTTCTTTCCATCGTATTTATTTTATGTTAAAATTCTATAATTATATCATTTTCAAATTTGGCGACTAATTCCATACACCAATACCAGATTTGGTGACTAATCCCAGATTTAGCGACTGAAAAATTAAAGTGTAACCTTAAAATCGAATACACTTGTGGTTAATACAAGTAAAACAAAAAAGAAGGGTTCTTTATGCGAGAAAGGGGAGGGTGAATACGTCATCAATTTCTTACTATAATAAAAACATTTCGCTGAAAATGGAAATAAGACTTGTGCATGTGAAAAAAATAATTCATGTTCTGTTTTTTTTTATAAAGCAATACGTTTAGAAGCGATTACACGAATTAAAATTATAGCAATACGTTTAAGAGGTGATAATACAATTGACACTTAATATTACCATATTTTTATTAACTTGCTGTCTTGTATGTCTGTCTGGGAAGAATTTTGTAATTGATTTTAAACTAACTTCCCGCGATGAGCTACAGACTTGAAATTTAGACCATACCTCCGATTGATATAGTGTGAAAGACAAAGTTTTTCTATATTAAATACCAGAAGCGATAAAAGTGTGTATTCAATTCCTACTATTATAGATCACACTATATATATATATTATATATATATAATATTTTATATATATTTTTTAAAAACTTGTGGGTGACACTTGATGTTAATAGTTTTTTCAAATAGTAATTCATTAATTACCGGTTTTCGACGCCAATTTAGATTGATCTAGGTAGTTGTAACAATAACTTTAAAATACCTTCGCAAATTATATTTAACACAATTATAACTCTTCCCCCCCCCCTTCAAAATATCAGCATAAGCTATCCTAAAAAATAAGAAATTTTTCAAACCAATTCATTGAGTAAACTTACATTAGTCAATACAATTCTTTGAAAATTATTTTTTCCCGATACATAATGAGTATGAAAAGCCAAACTTAACTAAAAAAACAAACTATAAAGCCTTTTAAATTTACTAAGAGCCAATTCCTTGTTATGATATTGACGAATTTTTCAAAAGCATAAATAAAAAAGTACTAAAAAAATAATCAATGAAACTTTATTTTAAAAGACAAAAACTAAATGAAAAATGGTACTTTACAATTAGAATTTCTTTTTCGTGATATTTAGCATTTAATTATGATACATACATGCATAATTTAAAATACTAAACAAGAGGTAAAAAAGCTTATCAAAATTAATTACTATTAACTACTTTAAAATATTCTCTCATCTGATTTTCTTCATTATTTAAACAGGTAAATTTACAGAAATCAAGTTAACATATATAAAAATATTTAACTTTTCATCAAAATTCATAACTGTTAATAATTATAGTATATTTATCGATACAAATATCAAGAAATATAAGAAAATAAACAAAGAAGGCATATGGACGCACTAAAATCTTCAGACATTTTCAAATCTTTAATTTAAACTACAGACATGAAATTTAAGACATAAAATTATGTTTTAAATATGTTAAAAAATTGAATACAGTTATAGAAAACCAACTTATTCACATTTCAAATCTATATATATAAAGGAGAAAAGCGACTCACTCACTGACTGACTGACTAATCACGATATCTCTGGAACTATTCAACCTATAGAATTGAAATTTGGTAGACATGTTCCTTTCATAGAGTAGACATCAGCTAAGAACGGATTTTCTGAAATTCGAAACCCAAGAAGTGTTACGGGGGGTTAAGGGGCGTAAAAAATAATTGTTTCCATGTTTAAACTACTCAATGTACAATTTTGAAATTGGGTAAGCAGATCCCTTTCATACAGTAGAGATCCGCTACAAAATGAGTTTGGTGAAAATAGACCCCCAAGTGGCGTTGCAGGGGCTTAGGGGGCGTTATAGATAATTATTTCCATTTTTAAACTATTTGACGCACTGTCTTTAAATTTGATCAATAGATTACTTTCGTAGAATAATTATCAGCTACAAAACGGGTTTTGTGAAAACAGACTTCTAAGTGGCGTTGCGGGGGATTAAGGGGCGTAATAGATCAATATATCAGTTTTTAAACTGCTTCCCCTACCTGCTTGAAAATTGCTAGGAATGTTTCTTTCATGGAGTAAATATCCGCTACAAAATGGGTTTTGGGAAAATTGACTCCCAAGGGGTGTTGCGGGGTTGGGGGGTTTAAGGGGCGTTATAAATTCCAATTTTTTAACTATTAGACGTACTGTCTTGAAACTTAGTAAGCAGATTCCTCTCGTAGGGTAGAGATACGCTACAAAATGGCTTTCGTGAAAATTGCCCCCAAGTGGTATTGCGAGACTTAAGGGGCGTTATAGATAAATATTTCCATTTTTAAACTATTAGACGTACAGTCTTTATATTTGATAAAGAGATTTCTTTCATAGAGTAGAGATCAGCTATAAGAAGGTTTTGTGAAAACAGACCTCTAAGTGGCGTTGGGGGATTAAGGGGCGTAATAGATAAATATTTTCGTTTTTAAACTACTTAACCTACCTGCTTGAAAATTGGTAGGAATGTATCTTTCATGGAGTAAATATCCGCTACAAAACGGGTTTGGGGAAAATTGAGCCCCAAGGGGTGTTGCGGGGGGTTAAGGGCAGATATAAACAATTATTTCTTTTTTTAAACTATTAGACGCACAGTCTTGAAATTCGGTAAGCAGATTCCTCTCATAGGATAGAGATACACTACAAAATGTGTTTTGCGAAAATTGACCCCTAGGTGGTGTTGCGGGGGTTCAAGGGGCGTTATTGATAATTTTTTTGCATTTTTAATTAATTGGACGCACAGTCTTCAAATTTTGCTAAGCAGATTCCTTTCATAGAGTGCAATTCCCCTACAAAATGGGTTTTGTGAAAACAGACCCAGAAGTGGCGTTGCGGGGGCTCAAGTGGCGTTATAGACAGTTATCCCCATTTTTAAACTGTTCGACGTACAGTCTTGAAATTTGATAAGCAGATTCCTTTCGTAAAGTAGAGAACCGCTACAAAATGGGTTTCGCGAATATCAACTACTAAGTTTAATTTCGGGAGATTAAGAGGCGTAATCGATAAATATTTCCATTTTTAAACTACTTGATCATCCTGCTTGAAAATTGGTAGGCATGTTCCTTTCATGAAATAGAGTTCCTCTAACAAAGAGTAAAATGAAAATTGACCCCAAAGATGTTTGCGAGGGGTCAAGAGGAGTTACAGAAAAAAATTCCTGTTTTTAATTGTTAGACCCATATACTTGAAATTTGTTAACCATGTTTCTTTTGTTGAATAGGGATCCACTAAGAATAAATTTTAAGCAAATCAAGAGTTCTGGGGGGTTGTAGGGGTTACTGGGACGTATTGACAAAAAAAATTACTTTTTTCGAGCTACAAGGACTATAATAATGAAATTTGGTTTGCATTTTTCTTTTGTTGAATTGAAATCCGCTAAGAGCGGTTATTTTGGAAAACGGCTCTCAACGGGATTACGGGGATATTGATAGTAAAACTTTTGATTTTTTCTGTTAGATTTAGACTTGAAATTCGGCTTGCATGTTCAATTTACGGAGTAGAGATCCACCGAAATTTGGTTTTGCGGGAATCCACTTGGTTTTTGGGTTACGAAAGAGCAAACATCATTCTATACTTCAATTTTAGAGATTTTTAGAAAATACAAATTAGATGAGTTCTGCCCTTTTTTTTGCGACAGTTAAAGGTATAAGTATATTTTTCAATACAATCGAATTCTTAATGCTTGGACTTAGATATCAATAGATTATACATATATATAAGCAGTAAAAATTTATAAAACACCATGAAATACCCAGCGAAGCGGGCGGGTAACGGCTAGTTCGGTATAAAAGAGAAAAATTCTATTAAATTCAATTTTCCTTAAAAAATGTTGGATTAAAATTTGAAGGTAAGCAAACGTATGTATGTGCGTCTATCTTCTCACGAACCGCAGGACGTAGAAACTCAAAACTTTTCGGAATTATTGAAAGCAAAATTTAAGTTATTTTAAAAAGATCTGTAATAAACCGATAACTATTTTAAATTGACGTACGTCATTGTGTGTGGCAGCGACTTAATTGTTTAAAGAAAACTCCATGTACTCTGCTTTCCGCTTTTTGTTCTACATATCTATGAGCAAATATTTTCTCATATGAACACTATTTTGAGTCCACAAAGAAATCGTTTAACAACTGGGCAGAATCAAAGATCACATTAAAAGTTAACAAGTAATATTAAAAAAAAACTTAGTCAATTTCTACTTAGATCAAAAAGGTAAAATTTTATTTTAGTTACTTTTTATTAAATAATTACAAATAATATAAATATATATATAACACATCACTCAATAAGTCCCGGGCCTAAGATACAGATGGCGCTATCTTATAACTTTTCTAAGCCTAACCTAGTAGTACTAACTTTCAAACGGCACTTGTCAAAATTTCGAGAAAATATCTAGTTTATTTATAAAGTTAGTGGTTTTTGTACTTCAAATTACTTTCTCATCCACCGTACAGTCCAGATCTGGCCCTCAATGACTACTGGCTCTTTGCAGATCTTGAAGGAATGCTGCAGAGAAAGAGGGTTGGTACAAAGGAAGTGATTACCGAAGTAGAAGCCTAATTTGAGAGCAAAGACAAATCGTTCTACGAAAAATATATTAAAAAATTAGACAAGAACTGGGCTGCATGTATCACTCTTGAAGGGGAGTATCATGATAAATAAAGCTCAATTTTGCAGAAAAGTTGTTGTTTTATTAGTTAGGCCCGGGACTTATTGAGTGATGTGTTACGTATAACAGAATCCCAATACTAAGTGGTAAAATAGAAAGCGATTTTCCTTGCAATTTTCCATTTTTCTTTCTATATATGGTGTTGGACTATTATTATTGTTTGTTACTATTTATTCAAAAATTAAATTTAATTCTTCCAATAAAATAGTATAATTAAAGAAAATCACATTCTCAGAAATTATTTCATACTTTAAAGAACAAGTAATCGTTATTCTGTAGAATACCTAGTAAAATCGTAAAATTTAATAACTTTATATACTTTTTAACTTTAGTTATTCTATGAAAAAAACAGATTTCACACTTTAACACTAAAACAAATATATATATTTATATTTACAGATTGTTTAAAATAGAGATGATGAATGAAGTAAATAATGACAAGATATTGAAAAATTTGGTTGATTGTAGAGATTCAACTAGACATTCTAATAGATATTTTACTAGAGTATTCTGGAATAACGAATACTTAAAGAATTCTAAAAATATTTATGTTTTGCAATTATGATTCTATTAACTCTAATGACATTAAATGCAGTAAATATTTCTCAAGTAAGCGTCAATATAGTAAATTTTGCATTAAAAAAATTCACTTTTACAAAAGATGTGGGGAAAATAGATGTAAAACTCGTAAAATGATAAATAATGATCAAATCAAAGATGAATCTAAATTTACTTTCTGTAAAATATATAACTGTATTTACTTATTAACATGTATACTATGCGAATTTAAATATATTGGACAGACTTGTAATAAAATTAATATTAGTATTAATCAACGTAGGTCAGATACTAAAAACTTTAATATTATAAACAATTCAAATAAAATAGAAATAAGACACTTCCATACGCATGGATTTGAAAATGTACTTAATATTATTAAAGAAGTCCTAATGTTAAAGAAAGGCTATGGTGGGAAAATTTCTACATTAAGTATTATAATACAGTTTATCCTTATGGACTAAGTGTATTATAGCATGGAAAAAATATTCTCAATACTATTAAACAAAATTCTCAATATTATTTTTACAATAATGAAATCAAAAAGACTAATAAAAGAGAAACTAGAGAGAATAGCACTAAAAGGTTAAGCAGAGACGAAAATGTTATTTCAAATAGTGATACATGTAAAAGTTTCGAGAACATTTTTAATATAAAGCACATTAAATCTTTAATGTTTGGATTAAGTAAGACCAAAATATGCATTACGGAAAATGTACCAAATTCAGATAAAATTAAAAATAGTCATGCTTTACATATCGTAGACATTCACAAATTTCTGAAGCATAAACATAAAATAAAAGTCAATGTAAATAAAAAAATATCAAACAGAATATTGTACATTATATATGAATAAATCATATGATAATATTAATTTTTCTAGCATTTTTAAAAAACATGTCAACTTTCCCAATTCAAAATATCACTATTAAAAAAAAAAAGCGGCTTTTAAATATAGTAAAAAAATAGGTAGATCAATTTTTAACTATAATGTACCTATAAAGCAAGAAAACTTAAAATGTAATTGTAATGAATTTAAAGAATTCATAGATAAATATCACCAGCATGTTATTACTGACCTCAATATTGTAAAAGACAATAATCTTAGAAATATAATGAATAACGGTACTGGTTTTAAACTTATGATTTCCAATTATTATAAAATTATCAAAAATCAGTTATATAATGATATTGAGCAATTCGTTAACAAAATTATTAAATATAGTATGCTTATAGAGGCATTCTCAGAATTTAAATGTAATATTACACAGCAGATTAATAAATATAACTTTAAAACAGATAACATCTTTTTTAATATTAAAAAATTGCAAAATAAATTTATTATAGCTTATATTGATAAAGTGCCTGGAAATTTTGCTTTTATTTATAAATACTATTATAGTTAAAATCTCAACAAACATTTTGATAATATAATACATCTTTTATTAAGTCATCAATTTCTGATAGAGAAATAAAAAAAATCGAATTTTGGCTTTTCATAAACAATTAAAAATACAAATTAATAATATTTCCACATGTATTTCTTACTCCTAAATTTCATAAGACCCCATTTAAGTTTAGAACAGTTACTAATGGTTTTACTACATATATCAGCAAATCAGGCAAAATGCTTCATGAAATATTACAAGATACCAAAGAATAATCTTAAAACCTCAGCCAATCTTAAAAATAGTATAGAACTCATTGCACAAATTAAAGATGAAAATATATTTTCAAAGAGTACATAGTTTAGATTCTGAAGATCTTTTTAACTCCATTAATATTGATGATATGATTTAAAGACTTGTAAAATTACAGATATAAAAATTATTACAGATGTAATTTATTACAGATGTAAAATTAAAAATGTCAGATATGAAAAATTTGGTTTTCTGCTTAGGTTAGTTCTAAAAGAGAACTCTGTTAATCATAATGGTAATTATTATCTACAGATTAAGGGTCTGCTACAAGGTGGCCCTGCTAGCAACTGTCTTGCCAATTTATATTTACATTCTTTTGAAAATAGTTTCACAAACAACTCAGAATATTTCTTTTTTCGTTATATAGACGATATAATCATTTTTGGCAAGCAAGACAACTTTAAACCTAACATTAATTTTTATCCACAATATCTTAATTTAATTCAGACAAATAGTAACAATTATGAAGCAAATTTTCTTGATATAGAAATTAAATTAAAAGATAGTAAAATAATTACTAATATTTATGATAAACGAGAAGACTTTAATTTCAATATTATAAAAGTACCGTATTGAGAGATTAATGTGCATGTTTCTATATTCAGAAATATTGTTATTAATTACACGCTAAGCAATAAATTTCTAGTTTCAAATAAATCAAAATAAAAAATAGTATATATATATATATATAAGGAGAGTGTGAAGTAATAGTAGGAAGTGAAAAATAACGCTCTTCATAGAGCGATATGGAGCAGAATTTTGCAGGGACAAGTTTCGCATTAAGATTTTAATTTTACTCTGTTGCACGAATACTTATATTTTCTGTTGTTTAAGTTTTCCTTTAATAAATATTATTAAAAGATCTTTAATGCATTATGTATTATATGTATATGAACAATTTTAATTTTTTATGTTGAAAGGATAGTTATATTTTTTGATGCCCATTTTTGCGTTTAAAATTATATTTAAATGATGCATATTTAATGTATAATAAAACTCTAAATTTGTGTTTTTGACCTTGTGATTATATATATATATATAAATAAGAGGCTCATCTTCCTCCCCATTCATTGAAACAGAAAACTTTATTTATATAAAAGCACTTTTTAAACTTTTATTATTATAAAAAAATATTAAAACTTTTTATCTTTATTTTTACAACTTCCTACTAGATTATGAATATTCTATTGTTTACGTATCTCAGGTTCCACAACATAATTTTATACTCGTTACTTCGCACAAAGTCGCGCAAGTTTTCTAATGGAAAATATACCTTTTTGCATTTTTGGAAGAAATCTGTAATGAAGGATAGAAAACAACTTAACAGATTCGATGTTAAAATCTAAATTTAAATAGGAAGAGCTTCTAAATTTTACGTTTAATTTTTTCATGCAAAATACTAGGGATTTCTCACACAGTTATAAACATTTTAATGCCATTCAGAACACTGTATAAGTGAAATATATTTCTCAACGTAAGCGGCTACAAAAAGAAAGTATATAAATAAATTAAAATCAGAACATTAATGAGATTGATTTTAATCTCAAAAGACCTTGGATGCGACAGTGTGTGTGAACATGCTCCAGTTACTAAATATAATGTATGGATTAGCGACACTTGGATCACAAATTAATATTATTTAATGTATAAATTATATTAAAAAATAGATTAAAATGGTTTTTTAATAATAAATGCAATACTTTTTTATACGCATGTCTATCTACTTTAAATATTATTTTAAGATATATTCTTCGAAGTATATGTATGGAATGGGGCTCTACGAAAATACTTTATAGTTCTAGGGGCTCCACGAAAACGATTTCAAGTTCTAGAAGTTCCATAATTTGAAAAAGTTTGAAGACCACTGCCCTAGAACTATAAGTTGCTTACAAGGACCCCATTCCTCCCTTCTTAAAATATTTAGAAAAATGTATCTTAAAATAATATTTAAATTAGATCAACACATTATAAATACTTAATGTATAAAGGTGATGAAAAATGTTTTGCATTTCATATTAAAGAAATTCAGTCGAATTTTAAAATAATTTACTCAATAATATTAAGTTGTGATCCAAATATCAGAACACATGCACTATATTGAGGTATAAAGGAGAAGTGCAATAATTCACTGTAGATCGGTCGTTAGAGCACTGGACTCAAGATCCGTCGATCACTGGTTCGAAACCGAGCCGGTGCGTTAATTTTAAAGTATTTTTTTATTATTTCTCTGGAATCTGGCTGATTCTAGAACTTTCTTTAGTATGTGTAAATTAGATGCAGCGGGCGCGTCTGTCCAGTTCTTTCTCGAGTATTCTTCTAGCGTTATAAAAGCGGAATCCCTTCAGTTCAAGGGAATTCTCTCTGTTCTAATAAATACATGTTAAATCAAACCGTGTGGTTATTTCAATCTTCGTGACAATATTTTGTAACCGAGATGTATGCTTATATATTTTTACACAAAATGTCAAAGTCCTGTTCTATTGAAATCATTTGTAGTCGTATTTTATATTCCGTGTTGAATTTGTTTTGGGTTCTAAATGACATTAAAATGTTTGTAGCAGCGAGGAAAATCTTGTATATTTTGCATGAATTTCCACCCTAAAATTTAGGAGCAGTTCTTGCTGAAATTTAAATTTTAATGTCGAATCTGTTAATACGTCGATAAGTTGCTCCCTCTCTTTCATAATAGGTGCAGCCATCCCCCCCCTCCCCCTATTATGAAAACAGTACATTTTTTATTACAAAACTATTAAGTTTTGCGAAAGATTGTACTAACGAGTCTGAAATTATTTCGTGGAACTTTATATTGTTAATAATAGAACAATCACAATCTAATAGTTGGGACATATAAAGATAAAAAGCTGGGTTGTATATTATTTTATTACTATAATAAAAGTTCAAAAAATATTTTAAACTAAAGTTAAATTACGTTTTAATAATATTTTCAGTTTTAGTTACTGGGTTGAGTTTCAGATACTAGTTGATATACAAACTACATAGAGAACATGAATCCATTTTGCATGCAGATTTATAATTTTGTTTGAGTTTTATTGTGACTCATGGAGCCCCTGAGTATGCTAGAGCCCCAGGAACACAGTTCCATGTAACATAGTTTGATGACCATCGCCGTAAATTAAGGGGACATGGTACGATTTAAGCAAAAATATTTAATTTAAGGATTTTCAAAAAATTTTTGGTTGCCTCCTATGTGTACATACTATGTAAAACAGATTTTATGCTCAAAATTTCATAAAAAACTAGGCATTTAATTTTTTAAGGAGAAAATTTCAAAATTTGTGAAATGATTTTAAAATGCTACTTTTCCTACAAAAATTTACGTACACGCATGAAATTTGATTTACAAGTACCTCAAACTGTGCATAACAAAAGTTAGTATGGGTTTTGCGATAACATGATTAGTATTCGTACAATATTTCTTTTTATGAATACGTATTAAAAATTCCTTAAAAAATTTACAAATTCCGAGTTCAATTATTTAAAAGAAATAAGTATCGCTTTGATTCAAAAATTCATACCAACTTTTGTTGCATGGAATATTAGCAATAGGTAAAAAAATTCAAAGCATTAGGCACAATAGAAAAAAAAACCTTAGCATTTTAAATAAAGACAAACTAGTTATTTCATCTTTCCGAGATAAGTTTAAAGTTTTGATTTGCCATAGGGATGGGAAGAAAAACGAACGCAAAGGCTATCATATATATATATATATATATATATATATATATATAATTCTGTGTCTTTTTAGTTTAGAGCTTTCAAATTTTGTGAGGTGATAGATAAGTATATGAAGAATAATTTTAGCTAATAAATTAAATTTGATTTTTTGACCGATTTTTGTCAATTGAATCGTACTGTGCCGTTAAGAAAACAATCGTTAAGAAAACCACTATTCTTTCCTTACGACTTTCAGGTCATAACACGGTGGGGCAATAGGTGGTGGATAATGGAAAGACTATTCGAACTGAAAAAACAAAGAAAGGTAAAAGATTTTAAAAAGTGGGAACAAAACAAGGAAAGTAAGAACTGAAGGAGGTGCTCTGGAAATAAGGTGCGAACGAAACTATTGAAGTGTCTAAGGCAAACTGGAGGTTAAAAACGGAATAGTCCATTTTGAATTTCATTGCTGCTCGCATTTAGGAACATTTTTGTACACTTACTGAAAAAGTCTGCGTACATGCAATGATCTTGCATGTTTATGTTACAATTAATATTAAAATCTAGTTTCAACGGATAGCTCAAGGATTCTTCAAAATTTCTTTCATCAAACAGAAACAAATTTCAATTTTGTGAGGAAAAAAAAGAATGCGACCCCCAAATAATTATGGACTATCCTCGCCAGAAGTTTGCGTACACTTACAACATAGAGCTTTTAAATACATTTTATATTACTTCGAGTTTTAAGCAATTATAGGCTTCGATAATCATTTATTTAGGATACGAGGTTTGAAAGCTTGTGTGATTCTACGGTAGGTAACAGAAAAGTGATCGATGAAACAGAAAAGCGATCTAAAGAAAAGTCATCTTGGATCTTTAAAAAAGGAGGGAAATCTTGTAAATCAATTGGTTGAAACTGGTTAATAGGAAATATTTATCGATTCAAAAAGGGTTCATAAAGTACAAATTAAATAAAAGTTTAACGTCCAAGCCAAAAAAAGGCTGTCTGCAATATCACCTCGAGAATCTGGCTTTGTAAAAATAAATCCAGGAATATAAGTTTCACGAATACTTGCAAATGCTGATGAGATATTCTAAAAGAAAAAAAAAATGCAACTTCAACCACAGTTTGAAGAGAACTGAAAAAGGATGACTTGCATGGGCGAGTAGCACTTATGTAGCTTAAATGATCTTTGCCAAAAAAAACATCAAAATGAGATACACAATTATTTGAAAAATGTAATATATTCAATTGAAAGTAATTTTTGTTTTAAAAACTGTACTCTGTGAAAGGAATCTGCTTACCAAATTTGAATACTGCGAGTCTAATAAATTAAAAATGGGGAAAAAAATATCTATAACGCCCCTTGAGTTCCCCGCAACGCCACCAAGGGGGTCGATTTTCCCAAAACACATTATATAGGGGTTCTATAATCCCTGAAATTATTCTGATTATCATATTTCAAGACTGCACGTGTAATAGTTTAAATTATTATCTCCCTTAACCCCCGCAATATCCCTTGTGGGTCAATTCTCCCCAAACCCATTTTGTAACGGATATTTACTCCATGAAAGAAACATGCCTACCAATTTTCAAGTTGGTAGGTCAAGTAGTTTAAAAATGGAAATAATTATCTATAACGCCCCCTAAGCCACCGCAACGCCCCTTGTTGGTCGATTTTCACCAAACTCATTTTATAGCGGATCTCTACTCTATAAAAGAAATTTGCTTACCCAATTTCAAGATTGTACGTCGAGTAGTTTAAAAATGGAAACTATTATTTATAACGCCCCTTAAGTAACACGATTTCGAATTTCGCAAAAAATTCGTTCTTAGCGGATCTCTACTCTATGAAAGGAACATATCTATCGAATTTCAAGTCTGTACGTTGAATAATTCCGGAGATATCGTGATTAGTCAGTCAGTGAATGAGTCGCTTTTCTCCTTTATATATAGACTCGCTGACCCGGCAAGGCGTTGCTGAGGCTTTGTCAATACGTCGATATAATATTTTAAGCTATACAATGCAGTCAAATTCATCTTCGTTTACAATTTCGGAGAGTTGAAATTAAGTATAAAGCAACAATTTTAATTTTACATTTCAATCATCTCCTATTTGAGTATAGTACAATGCAGGAATTACTGACGAAGTTCTTAAGAAACTACATATGAAAATTTAATTTTATAAATGTGGTGAATAACGTTGATTTTTTACAATTCTTTTTGTTTTAAAATATAACAAACAATTTTAATATAACCCTTCTCACTATTCGGTGCACAATATTTTTCGGTAACCCCCGTCTTTTGCTAACTCAAATAGATTCAACGGTTTCCCCACACGTGAGAATGCAACATATAGTTGCCTATTCGAGAAACATGGATTTTCTCCAAGCATTAAATGCCAATATTTGGCTTTCAGATTCACTTATGGTCATCGCGAAAACAAAAAGAATTGGGAATTGAAGGTTTTTGAATGGTATTGGAGATTCTGACAATATCAGTGGAAACAGAACCGATTTTTCTTTAAAATTTACATTCAAATTGTTTACTTGAAAAAGTTTCCCGGTAATTCTTTTGATGATCAAAAGTGTACTGCTGCATAACCTAGATGAAATTAAATTACGCCAGGAGAAAAACCATTAAACCAATCTTCAACCGAAGATTGTATGGTGGCATTCCTGATATATCTACAGAACTCAACAACTGAGAAAATTTATGGTTTTATTTTCATCAACAGTAGTGTCGTTTGATTAAAAAGGCATTGGATCAGCTGGACACAACTCTGTATCTAGAAGTTTATTTCGCTAAAATACAAAATTTGAGAATTATCTAGATAATTATACAGTACATCCTGGAAAACACTTTCAATCAGTTCCTTTTTATCTGAACAAAAGTACAGAAATTGTCTGGCTATTTCATAAATTATGTATTAGGATGCAGTTCTACTTCACCGTTTCCAATATCCAGGGTGAGTGAGTGAATATTAACGTCGCACTGTTCAGCTACACGACGGCTTTTGGCGACGCTCCGTGTAATTTTAAACCATGGTCAAGTGAAGCGGACGACACCTGAGCTGGAACCCAATCTCCTAACTACCACACCACAGCAACGGAAGGACGTTTGAGCTCTCGACAGATTTAACGTGCATCGCGCCCCTACACGGTGGGTCTTCAGTGGTACTGGGATCGAACTCATGACACGCTAGCCATGTTCCGATGCCTAGACCACTTGGCTACCACGGCCGCTTCCAATATCCGGCAGTTGATTAGAAAATATTTGCTCCTATTGATCATCTTGCATATGTACCAGCGTGCTTAGGGTCTCAATCGAAGTGATTCCACGTTTCTCCCTAACAATGATTTTTTTAAAACATGCTTTAATCTGGTGTGTAAAAGTAGTGCGAGGAATTGCTGGTAATGTCTGTCGGAAATCGCCAGACAGTAGGAGAGCATCATCGCGAATATTTTTCTGTTGCTACTTAAATCTAGCAAATTTCTTTTTAATGCTTTGAATGAATGTTTATGGGCCATGGTACACTTATCCCTGAATATGATTGAACTCCTTTGTAATGCTGTAGCCAATCCGTTTTTATTTTCAATGGTACACATTGCATCTGGTTTCTTGTGAATATCTTCTAATGGCAGCTTGAATGTGAAGTTTGTCCACCATCCAACAAAGTGACAACAATGCCTGAGGATGCAATTGCCAGTGCAATTTCCTACTGCAATCGTATTTTCGCAAGGTTGCGCTTGCAAGTTTAGTTGTTATAATGAATGAAAATACGGAGGCGGGACTCGAACGCAAAGCATTGACCTCATTCTAGCAATACCCAGAAAAGTTACGGAAGCTTTTGAAATTCCGAATCGTGACTCCCGTTTCCCACCCCCAGAGGTACTCGGTGCCCTCTTTCGACGCTCCTACTCCTGTCAGTCCCTGAAGGGGGACATTAAGGTTGTCCGGCATAATATGGCAAAGTTACCGGAGTTTCGAAAATCCGATTTCAGGTTCTTGTTCCCCACCCAGAAAAACACCAGGAAAGCCTTTCTCACACTTTAAGAATTTTAAAGCAAGCCCTGCCACGGTTCATGTAAAATATCTGGCATTTGACGTATTTATGGGATTATCTGAGAATATTCGGATCGGCAGGCCCGAAATGCGTCCCAGACACCCTTTTTGAGTCTACGTCTGCAAGTTAGGCTTGTGCTACTGTCCGCGATTATTTAGGCCCTAAGGCACTATCTGGAAAAGTTACAGGAATTTTTAATATTCGAACAGACTCTCGTTCACCATCTCAAATTACACCAGGAACGCACTTTTCCCCGAGCCTAGAATTTAATGGTAAACTTCTGCCCCGGTTTACGCAATAGACGGTCGTCCTGAATTATCTGGCAGTTATTTCTCAGATTGAATATCAGATTCGGATTATCCATTTTGAAATATGACAGCGACCAAGTTTACATGATCCAAGGCTTTTAAGATAAGTCCCTGCCACGGTGTATTTAAATACGTTCAATTAGCATTACCCGGCAAAGTTACGGTTATTTTTGGAAACTGATTCGAAAATTGGATTCCAGACCCTGAAATACGCCGGGCATTTACTTTTCGTGCATTTTGGTTTACAATATCTGCTTCCACAGACACACAAGCACTGCGACATTTTGCGAATTTTCCCATTTTCCGGATTCTTTACATTTCCGGCAATAAAAAAAATTATGGCTTCATTTACTGAAATAAAAATTATCCTATGTTTTAATTTCCTGTGTTTCATTTCTATTGAAATGTCACACAGTATGCAAAATTATATTATGATCGGCTGAGTAATTTCCGAGTCCATCGCGGACAAACACTGTGACACGTATATTTTTTTATATAAAGTTAGTTGTTGGTTAGTAGTTTTTTTCCTAATTTCAATTTGAGTTTTTATATGTTTTATGTACTGAAAGAATTATTTTCACTGTGCACTAATTACAATTTTTTTTTTGTAATAAAAATGAATAGTTTGTTTTACAAATATGTTAGATAGATATTATTATCACCTTTTTTTGCACGGTTTTTTGGGAAAATATTTAGAATTTTTTTTTATCTTAGACACATTTTTAAAAATGTGGAACGCATTCCTAATTTTACCATAGGTTGCAAGCACGGTAATAATATATTGTTATAAAAATCATTTAAACGGAACATTTTACTTTTAATTGGTTAATATCGAAGAGATTCGAGTCAAAATATCTTAAAGTTAATTGCCAACTATCTTGATTTACGAGCATAACAGAAGCATATCTGGAATTACGGGAATTGTGAAATGCCTTGCATTTGCTTCATTCATCTTCTGTAAACTATAACACACCTGCATTTTCATATTTCTAAAAAAATATTTATTCACATTCGGGATTATATGCTTAAATCATTATTCAAAATAGCGCAGTGAAGAAATTTTGACGGCGAAGGACAATCGAAAAATGAAGACATTTAAGGCCAATCTAATTATGTTTGCTTTTTATATCTACCTGTTTTATTTATTTAAACATTCAATTATCGAATTATATTTGGTGCTAGTTTGATATCTTGAGTCTATGTGCTTAGTTGTTTATGTTCACCAAGATGGGCGATAAGATTACAATATGGTTACCTTGATATTTTTAACATCTGGCAATGTAGTTGCCATGGGGATAACGTATATTAGAAATAATTTTTGGCTTTTTCTCGTGGTAACCTTATTAATTTCAGACGATTTTAATTCCATTTCTTTAACAATTTAATCATTTTTATTGCATTTGTTCTATCTTGCAAAATGCAGCAGTTTTCTTGTTTTATTTTGTGCCATTTTCGAAAATGGACACTTCTAATATATTAAGTGAGTAATGGGATATTTTTTTTGAAGAGAGAGAATGGGTGTTTTAATTTTAATTATTGCATCATCCATTTTTTACTTTATTTTACTTTTTATAAATGTTTTGTAACGTTCCTTGTTTGAAGGAACTTGCAGTTTTTTGGAATATTGCACGTTTGCAGTACTTTTTATTTGATACTCATTATCTAATATTTAATATACATTTTGTAATTTTTTTAATATAATATAAAAATACAATTATTTTCGTGATAATCATATAATATTCGTTATTTGTAATTGTTTTTTAATTATATTTTTTATGATTATTAAATACGTTATTTATATATATAATTATTTATAAGTATTATGTCATTTATTTATTATGATGTTGTTTATTCATTTTTATTAATTTATAATTATCATATAAAATGAGTATTCTTATGTACGCTTCTTACTATACGATGTGCTAACTCTTTTTTTATAATATTAAATTATATTTATATGATTATTATTAAAACAATTATTGTTAAATCATACTATATGAATATATAATAATTACTATACAATATTATATTAATAGTATATATAATAATTAGTATAAAATTATATTATAAGATTATTATATGTTGCATAATATTACTGTCAGTGAATAATTTTTTAGATTATATTGATAATTACTTTTTTATTAATCTTGGTTATTCTCAATCTTTCTACATTCTTCATTCGAAATAGATTTTACTGTATCTCAAAAGTTTCACTGTATTCAAATATTTATGACGAATTTTTAATCCCCCCCTTTGTAAATCTTTAAACAACGCCCATTTTTCCTGTTAAGTCAATTGAATTTTACGGAAGTTTAGTTTTAAAAATACTCAGTTAAAACTTTTTATGCTTAACTTTGTTGCAAATGGGCATTAGTGACCCACGAGCTAGTATTAAAGTAATATGAACAAAATTTGATCTATGTCTCAAAAAGGTTCGACATCCCTGCTACAAATAGGATTAATTTTAAAAAAATGATATATATGTGCTGTTATTAAAAATTTTTTATATAAATTCAAGTCACAACACATTAATGTGAGAGTCAGTTTAAAATTTGGGATTAGCCAGATGGTATTTTTTTCCAACTACTGGACAACCAACAAACTGAATTATACACTTTAATACTAACACACGCATATATTGTTAACCATAATAGAAGGAATTAAATAAACTATAGATCAAAAGAGAAAATAACTTGAAATATCTAGAAATGTTTTTAAAAATTCATAAAGTGTACTTACAATTTAGGAAAATACCTAGATAGTTTGAATTTATGATTAAATTTTTTTATATATATAAAGAGATCTTTTGAATAGCGCACTAGACTAACAATAGCAATATGAAATGATCCGAGAAACTAAACTGCTGGTCTACGAAATGTTAAAGTGGATTCTATATTTGGCGCTTTATCTCCAATTCCATGTTTTAGAAATATTTGTAAGATTGAAATCACGTGTTATAATTGGATTACGTATATTCTAAAGCTTTTAAATTCAGATTAAATGTTGATTTTGGAAAGATCTCAAGTTGCTTTGAGGTCCATCAGAAAATTTATAAAGAAATTTCTTAACCTCTAGTAGGTTGTTACATAGGTACACATTTAGGGGCAAAGGACTGATTCGAGCTAATCAGTTACATCTTTATGACCAGTGCAGTGACGGATTTTACACTTTGGAAGGAGATGTTGCCTTCCCGTGGTCAAAAATAGATCGGATCGGGAGGCCGCAATCTATGGGTCGAAAAAAGCAAGGGGTGAGGAATCGCCAGACACTGTCTCTCAAGTAATTTATACACAATTAAATTTGGGAATGAGGGAAGAAGCATTAATAAATCATGTAGTGATGCGATTGTCCCGATAGGTGATTCTTTATATGGAGGTTCGGCTCAGTTTTTACAATCGGTAGCGAAGTAAGAGGAAATTGACCGGGACCTTTGGTTCGAAAAGTGATGTTACACAGCAACAATGGGATTCTAGTACCAATCGATGGAAATTGGTGTGACAGAGAGGGGATAAATCAAAAATTTGATGTATTGATTCGAAAGGTATCAGTTATAGAAGGAATTTCGATAATTAAGGATCCGAGAATCGGATGGTCCGAAATGACTATGGTAATCGAGGAACCGGGAATCGCCTGGCTCGAAATGGTCATGCAAATTGAGGATCCATGAAGAGATTTTTGAAATTCTCATGGCATCAACCATCCTTGGCGAGATTGGCACATACTTGCAGCTTGGCGACAAAATACTTTTCCGCGCATGCGCTCTGCACCTGTATAACATAGCAGTAGTTTGGAAACCTCACAAAATTAAAATTTACAAAGAAACTATTTTCTATCTCAATTGCAGGAATTTTATCATTACTGTACTGAAAATACGGATAAATACATATCAGAAGAGATTTATTCTTAGCACAATCTGGAAAAAAAAACGAACAAGAAGCTGTAAAATTTCAAAAACCACTTCTCTGTGGTTTTTAACTCCAATCGGATTGCTTACAACTATAACCCGTCGCCCATCCGGTCTAGTGGTTAGTAACGCTGACTGATGTTCCCCATTGCGTCAGTTCGAATCCCGGTGAGTGATTTTGGGGTTCTATGGCGCAAGAGATGGTTTCGGCAATACTGCGTCAAACATTTGTTTATATATTACAAAAATTTAAAAAATACATTAAAAATATTAAAAATGTTTATACACATGAATGGATATATAAAAAGCAGTTCATTAAAATTCCCTCTTATAACTCCTTTTAGTGTGTTAAGAGTAAGATGTAAAAGTAAATATATATATATATATATTGTTTTGGGGGAATTTCCCCCACCAAGTCCGATAAGCATGATTGAAAAACGTCGCTTCCTGAATCTAGGTTAGGTAGAACGAAGTGAGTGAGGGAATATTAACACCACACTGTTCACAACACACACAGCTACACTAGGGCTTTTGACGACGGATTTCGTAATTTTCAACAATAATCAAAGGACAAGGAGGACACCTGAGATGGTACCCTCTCCCTCTCCTAACTACCACACCACGTTGAGCTTTCGATAGATTTAACGTGCACCGCTCTCCTACACGGCGGGTCTTCGGTGGTACTGGGCTCGAACTCGTGACATGACAGCCACGATCCGATACTTTGACCACTTGGCTAACGCGACGACCGGGGTCAACCAATTGTATCTACTTCCACTTCCTCTTCTGCAACATCATACTCAATCACATCTTCGTCTGAGGAATCCTGTATGGGAGTACTTTTCCTCCGTTTGTGCTCTGCCATTTTTATTTCTCTATTTTTGCTTCATTTAGTTTTTTTAATAAATGTTTTTTATTGCCAGAGAGTTTTTGAAGTTTTTTTATTAATCCTGTATTGTAGATGCAGAAGGGGGTTGAATACAAGATTTGGATGTGGAAACGAATATGATTGATGGAGGTTTAATAGGGTGAACAGAAAAATTGGTGGTGGAAAGTTTGGCATTAGACATAGGAATAGGTGGGGCCGAGGCTCTAACACCGTAGCTCTAATTGAAGAGGTAGCAAGATGTGTGCTTGGGTTGAAGAAGATGATGTGGAAGCTGCAGGACTGCATTTTGATATGTATTTGGTTTTGGGAGTGATGAAATTGGTTGAAGTAAATTTAAAGATGGACATATTATATTTGTTATATTTTCATCTGTTTGCATAGAATTGTCTGTGGTAAAGTATATGGCAACCTGAGCGTAAGTTTGAGGTATCTGTTGGACTATTAATTTTTGTGCTTCTACTAATGATATATTTTTATTATTTTTGAATTCTTGAATTTCTTTTTCAGTTTTTCACTTTGGACATACTTTTGAGTCTGCATCGGCTGTTAATGCCGGGACGATATTGTTATATTACACGCAGAACTATTGAGCACCCTACAGGCTACAGGCTGAACTACAGGCTATTGAACTACAGGCTATTGAGCACCCTAATATTTGCTCCTGATGAAGGCGGCTTTAAAACGAGCTGGAAAAGTGCTGAGGCGCAGATGCTGATAAGGCCTTTGGAATTGGAGAGGCTGTTTGAGTCAAGTCATGTTTCTGCGTTGGTGTCGCTCTCACGATTTCAGAGTCTCTTAAAAGGTGGGTTACGTCCCACCCACGAAAGTTACACTTGATGTATAGTCACTTCTGTTTGGACGTATTCGGTAAAACCATTCTTCTATTGGTCCAAAGTCCTCCTTCGCGTGGTTAACATTGAACCCGGTAGCTGGCGTGGGAACTGCGCCGGCACCTTACTGTCGGCTAGATCCAGGAAGGTCAAAGGTTGACTTCCTTTAGGACATCAGCACCGGTGTGTCCACCCTGGGATACTTTCCTACAAGAAACTGCTTGACCGTTGAGACGTCACTGGTTCCCTACGGGAAAAAGGTCTTTAATGAACACCACCGCACGTCAATAGAATAGGGTTGAGAGCAATTAATACATTTCGGCTCTAGTCTACAATCTGTGGAGGCATGTTCAACAGATGAACAGCTAGAACACGTCAGTTGACCGTGACAGAAAGTTTCAGAGTGACCGAAACTCTGACACATGAAAAAGCGCAAAGGTTTCGGTATACAGCAAGGATGGACAGACTTTTCCAGGGGCGGGCTACTTCTAATTTTTTCAAGGAGTTGTGGTTCACCCAGTGTCAGTGGCGCACAAGAGCAGGGGAGGGGCACACGGATCCGTACCCTTACTCATTATCCTTAATTTTTTCCGATTCCTAATAGTCTTCATGTATATAGTACGTAAATGTAATTAATTATTTGATATTAGTAATTTCTTTATTTATTAGTGTTAATTATTAATTCAGTAATTTATTTTTTGCTGTTTTCTGTTTCCGACGATCGACAAAATAAAAAAAAATATGTTTGGATGCGTATTGGTGTATGATGTGAGAAAGATAGACCTTCAACTCCCGACCCCCTTCCTTTTAAAAATTCTTGTGTGAGATACTGCCCAATTTCGTAGGTGTAGTGAGGTAAGGAAAAGGATGTTATTATATTAATAAGTACGGAATATGCACTAACGTACAGAACTAAATTAAAAAAAACCACACCTTTAAAACCGCGATTAAAGCAAAACGCAAGATACAAATTTAATAACAATAGCCCCAAATATGTTTCTGTTAATCCTCCCGGATCAGACGAAGTTGGAAAGGTTGTTGGAGCTTAAATATAATTATATCAAAGGATACATTTAATATGAAACAATTCAATATATAATTAAAAAATGAAATATTTTTATCTTAAGTTAATTTTTGTTGTTATAATCAGTAGAAGGCTCAGGCTGCGTACTGACAGTCAAACTTGTATTTTCCGTATATAATTAATAACTGCTAAAACGTTTAGGCAGTCACCCCCAAATGTCTAGGTGGTTCACTGGTCGATCGCAATCGACTTAATGCCTACACCGGGTATATAGGGATGGCTCTAACCGTTTAATTAACCTACTTTTATTGCAGTTGGAAGTTTAGGGCTACTGAATGCTATAATGAAGTGTTTGGTAGGAATAAATGTTGGGCTTCTTTTTTTATAATGATTCTTCAGACCTGAGTTACACCCTGATCTGAAACTCCCTCCAGGATTTCAGCCTCATAAGTGCACAACAGGTCAGGTTCAGTAGTGACACCTTGGTTGGAGTTAAAGGGTTTGTGCGGAGCTCTATTTACAGGACAATCTAGAAAACATTTAGCAAGAAGAAAAACTTTGCTTGAACAGTGGATTTCGTTTCAAGAAGTTGATCCTTGGAACTTAATAGGCTTTCTGATTTTGGTTCACCCCCTATTGCGATGAAGGCTTGGTGAATAGCAAACAGAGATTTTTTTGGCATCTTATTGCTTGGCAGAAAAATTAGTAAAAATCTAGAATTTTTTGAAATTTGATCAATGTTTAATGTGGGTAAAACAAGACCTTTCCTCGGGCCAGCTGCATTGAATTCATACGCGTGAAAAGAACTTCATCCTGGTGTGCCTCCACTCACCACGGAGTCCAACAAGGGAGGCAGTGTGCCGGTCATCTGGCAAAAACCAGGCACGACGCTTACCTGGAGTACACCAGAATATAGTGCTACAGCATCAGGGCGAGAATCCAACGGGTAAACCCGCCACCCCTTATCTGCAGCACTAACCCTACAGCAATGTCTCCGAAGAGATTTATCACCAGCCGATTGACAGGAGTGGGTTTACTCCTGCCTCCCATCTACAGCAAAGCGTGGGCCAAAGGGAACGCAAAGGTATCACCCTTTTCCTCCTTACTGAACGCTGCACACGCCAAACATGCGGGTCTGAAAACCAACGGTGTTAGTATGAAGACAAAGAAATAATGCGAATATCGAAATAAATAGTCAAAAAAAAAATAAGAAAATACCAAATGAATTTAACGTAATACAAATTGCAAATATAGTATAAATAAAGAATACTGTGAGTAATTCAATAAAAACAAATTAATCAATATTTTTGCACATGTAAATTTCGAAAAATTGTCTGTAGTCTAGACGGGGAAAGAAGAAAAGATGAAATGGAATGATAAAAAAGAGGGTCGAAAATAGAGAAGGGTCGCTAGGGTACCCCGGGTTCGTGACACCCGTGTTTACCAAAGACGTTAAACTTCTTGGGAATAGGAAAAGGTCACTAGAGCACCTCGGGACTGTGACACCCGTACTCACCTAAAGAAGGCGAGCCCCCTGAGGGGTCGATTGGCAGATGTGGTCTCCTTCTGCCTCCCGTCTACTACGAAGAATGGGCCAAAGGAAACGCAAATGTATTCCCAGGACATCATTTTCCTCCTTACGGGACGCTGCAAACGGCAAACATGCGGGATGAAAACCAACGGTGTTAGCAAAACACAATACTAGTATTGAAAATAAAGTAGAAAAATGAAAACTAAACTGTATTAATAATAATGAATAATATAATAGAATTAAAATAAAGAGTTCATTATTCTGAATGCATGTATATCTAAAAATATATATCTGTAATATTGACGGGAAAAGAAATAAAGCACGAATTGGATGACAAGAAAAAGTGTCGAAAATTAAACAGTATCACTAGTGTGCTCCAGAGTCGTAACAACTGTGTTTACCAAAGACAGTAAACCCCTTATGAAAAGGAAAAGATCACAAGGGCACTTCAGTATTCTCACACCTGTACTCACCTAAAGAAGGCGAGTCCCTGAGGGATGGGTTCGAATCCCGGAGAAGACGGATGTTTGTAAATGTACACTGGTGGTATCCAAAAGTTAAGCATAATTGATAATTTTGTGATTAAAAAAAGGAACGATAAATCAGAATGGCGGGAAACGTGATACGCGAGTGTAAAATGGTTATAAAACAAGGAAGCAAATCAAAAGAATGATAATAATAAGTTTTATTATACAAAGTAGAAGTTTGAAAGAAAACTGAGCATATCAAGTTTCACACTTTAAAGAAAAAATGAAAGAAAACATTAAAAAATACTGATGCTGTAGTTTAATAAGGCGTGTGGTCACCTCTGACAGCCAGGCACGCTGCACAGCGATTTTCCATACTTGCTATGAGATGATGAATGAGTTGTGGGCTCAAACGGTTCCAAGCTTCTTGGAGAGCGCTCTTCAGTTCTGTAATGGAGTTTGGTGGGTTCGAAAGGGCTGCAATTTGTCTCCCGAGCATATCCCATACATGCTCGATAGGATTTAAATCAGTGGAGTTCGCAGGCCACGACATGCGCTGGATGTTTTCCGTTTCAAGGAAGTCATCAATCAGCACAGCTCGGTGACATGGTGCATTATCATCCATGAATATGAAGTCAGGACCGACAGCACCTAGAAAAAAGCGAACATAAGGCTCAAGAACTTCGCCTATGTATCTTTGAGCAGTCACAGACCACGTGTCAAAGAAATGGAGGTCTGTGCGGCCGTCCATCATGATGCCAGTCTATACCATTACTCCCCTTGAAAGAAAATGATGCTTTTTCGTTATGTTTCTTGGTTCAAAACGTGTTCCACGTTCTCTCCACCCGCCGAGAATCACTATTTAGACTAAACTGGGACTCGTCACTAAATATCACTTTGGCCCAATCTCCCACACTCCAATGTTGATGTTTCAACCTCCTGTTCAAACGAGCGCGTTTATGCGCAGACGTGAGGAGAATGCAAACTAATGGTCTTCTGGCGTACAGGCCAGCATGATTGAGTCTCCTGTAAACAGTTTGTCTCGAAATTCGTATTCCTGTGGCGATTGTGAGCGCCAAACTCAGTGCTCTGGCAGTACTGCCCCTCTGACTTCGCGCCCTTATTACCAGATATCGGTCTTGGCGAGGGGTTATGACTCTTGGTCGACCTGATACTGGTTGTCGGGTAACATCTCCCGTTCTTCGAAACCTGTGCCACAGTCTTGAGATAACAGACTGGTCCACATTCAGAATTCGAGACACTTCGGTTTGTAATCATGAGGATTCCAGCATTTTAACGATTCTTCCTTTCGTAAACATGTCCAATTGGCGTCTTTGTGCCATCATTTATCTTGTTTGATGCTTAACAACGTTCCTTCGCACAGCAGTTGCACGAAACTTGTCTGAACTGCTTATGCTGCGTGAATCGATTTCTCCACGTTCCGACATGCACCGGTGTTTCGCGCAGGACGTAGTCGACTGAAAAGTTTTACATAAACCCAATGTTTCTTCTTCACCCAATTAATATCCGCAAGAAATTGGAATAATTTTACGAATATTTACTCCAAGTTTTTCGCATTTTATGATTTATGCTTAACTTTTGGACACCAGTGTTTATGCCTTTGCGGCGTGAGTGAGTGAGTGAATATTAACGTCGCACTGATTAGCAACACGAGGGCTTTTGGCGACGGTCCGCGTAATTTTGAACCATGGTCAAGTGACGCGGACGACACCTGAGCTGGCACCCCCCTCTCCTAACTACCACACCACACCAACGGGAGGACGTTTGAGCTCTCGACAGATTTAACGTGCATCGCTCCCCTACACGGCGGATCTTTAGTGGTACTAGGATCGAACTCATGACACGCTAGCCATGATCCGATGCCTAGACCACTCGGCCACCGCGGCCCATGCCTTTGCGGCATGGGTGTACTTTAAATAGCAGTCGAGCCGCAAGTCCTTGCGTGAGGTTAGTATGAAGAAAGGTGGGAGGCCCCTGATCCTTCCTCAGGGTGTTCTCCCTCAAAATTGAGGTGGAATCGAGCTAATATTTTTAGATAACTAAGCAATTTTAGACTTAATATTTATAGATATACAATGTACAAAATTGAATTTAAATTTACCATATACTTTCACACATTCTTAAACCTTTCATGCTTAGTGGTACATATGCTGTGCTACCAATTCTTATTCGTTTATTGTGTGGTGTTACATAAAACGTAGGGCTTGTTTGAATGCCTCAGAAATTAATACTAGATTGTTCATTCTCTGAACCACCACAGAGGCCAACTCATAGCAGTTAGTCAAGTGTCCAACAGATGTCAGAAACTAATTGTATGGAATTTATTGCAGCATTTCATTCTTTGATCAGCTGTGAGTCTGTTGAATGGTATGTTTTGGAGGTGACTGTGTTGTGTATTTTTAAGTGTAAATGATAGTGATTCTTATGATATTTGATACAAATCAAGTAAGTACATGCATTATGTAATTAAATAAGTCAATATTACAATAATTAGAACCCCACATGTGCATTATTATTATGAATATATGAGAGTCCAAAAAATGTACCACTGCGCTATTGAAGACCATCTTCTTTACAAATGCAAAATGCATTCCGCTTATTTTTCGTAATAATGGGCGTATTTATTGTGCCAGATAGATTTGCTGTAAGTTACCTTTTTTTAAAATAATAATATTTATTATATAATAGTACATACAAAATTATATTTGCGTCATAAATGAGATATAGCTCGTGCAGAGTAGATACCCACTACAAAATAGTTTTAGTGTGAATAGACCCCTAAGGGGCGTTAAAGATAATTATTCCCGTTCTCGGATTATTAGATCTACAGACTTGAAATGTAATAAGCATTTTACTTCCATGGAATAAAGTTCTGCTAATAAATGGCTTTGCGAAACTGATAAGCAAGCGTGGCTTCGAGAGGTTAACTGCCATTATAGAAAAATATTCCCGTTTTTGAACTACAGATTTGAAATCTGGCAGGCATGTACCTTTCGAAAATGTAGTGGTCTGCTACCCAAAAGGTTTTTCGAAAATAGACCTCCAAAAGGGTTTGCGAAGGGTTCAGTGCCATTATAGATAAATATTCATGTTTTTTAGCTACTAGACCTGCAGATTTTAAATTTGGCTGGTATATACCTTTCGAGCAGCAGAGAACCGCTACAACAGAGGTTCTTATGAAAAGTAAGTCTAAGGAGGTTGTGAGGGATAAAAGAAAAAAAAGGGGATATTATTGATAAAATAATTCCGGATTTCGAACTAATAAACCTAGACTTGAAATTGAGCTCCTATGTTTCTTTCATGGAGTAGAGATCCTCCAAGAGAGAGTTTTTCAAAAATTAACATTCAAGGGGGAAGGGTGCGATGGCATTTTTTACAAATAAAAAAACGTCTTTTTAAAATAACTAAACACATAAAATTAAAATTTAGAAAGCATAACTTTTTGATGAGCAGAGATCTGATAAGGGGATTTTCAAAAGTCTAACTCCAAGGGTGTTATGGGTGCGTTATAGGTAAAAAAAATCCCCTTTTTTAAACTATTCGATCTACGGATTCCAAATTTGGCAAATCTGATTTTTTGTTAAGCAGAGATATACTAAAAAAACTTTTTTTTGTTTAATTTGCACGTTTAACACATAAAAAAATTCCTTTTCCTTCAATCTCTATTATTTTACTTTTCAATTCACCCTTGCTTCCCCCCAAGTATACCAGCTAGCTATCAATAAACATGATGTGTATATCGTCCTGAATGAAATTCAGGACAACAATATTCAACATTTAGAGTTTCGTGGACAACTAAATGCATAATTTTATACTTAGCAAACCACTAATATATGATAGACAACTATATGGTAGGCCATTAATATGATAGACCACTGTATGGAAGACCACCCTATCCATATTGTCACTTATTTATATAAGGTTGTCATATCACTGAAAAGGAACTTCACGAAATGCAAAAATAAAGCGGCAATATAAAGCAATGTCAACAAACTGAAATGTTATGCCACCAATTTACCATGGTAATCGACTCTACAAAAGTAACTGAAATTCGCTATTCAGAATGAAATTCATTAAAAGTCATCTAAAATTTAAACTAAAAGCATAATTCGTGTTCCATAACACGTTTGGTTACTCCTCGTTTTATTTAAATTAAATATTCATAAAAATATTAAAATTGTCCTAATTTTTTGCGAACCTTCATAAAATTTTTCCATGAACCACCGGTTGGTGACCGCAGGCTTAGAGGATCTTTGCTAGCAAAATGGCCTAAAGGGAATATTGTATTAGATCTCCAAAAAAAATTCGACTCTACTGGGAAATTTATTTTTATTATTTATACTAAGCAAAATCGATACTCATGCAATGGACTGACCAATTATTTTCACTGGATTCCATCCGATTGTTTCTGAGAAAATTTGGATTGATCCCCTTACTCCCTATGTATAGTTTCTGTTATTTGTTACTGAAGAATGAACGATTCAGTAGTTTAATGTTTTCTAGAGAAAGATAAGTGTTCTCTCCTTCTATTAAAATTTCTTAATTCCCATTTAAATTAAGTTTGTTTACATAGCAGTAATCATCAAACGTATACAATGAAAAAAAGCTCAGCTCATACACATATAATTGCAAACACTTCGAGAACATGATAAAGAAGTTGCCAGATTCATTACTTTAAAAGTACATTTATAGTCATGGATATACTTTCCTCTTAGTCGATACTTCGAGTACACGCGATAGCTTACGATGGGGTTACAGGATCTAAGACACTTGTAATCCATACTTCTCTATTGTTAGTGCCAAGTTTTGCAAGACATAGGACCAATTTGAAAAGTAGAGTGTGTGGTTTGAATCTCCTAGACCACTAAAAGTCCATGCAGTAAATCAAATAAAAATTTCTCTTAGTACATATAGCTAACATAATTTCTCTATGTATATTGAGTGTGAAAAGTTATTAATAATAAAAGATATAAAACTATCATTATGGCCACTATCATCTAGTGATAAAATGATCACTGTTAACAGCAATAAGTAGTAAGGTATCTATTCATTTGCAATCAGAAAAACTTTTCTTTCTTAATTGGTTGACTTCAAATCACACAAAGAAGTACTACTTCCAAAACCCTGGCATGCAGTGTGTTCGAAAATTATTAAAATCACTTGGATTTGTTTATTTATAAAATTAGCTATTTGTTCAATTAAATTAATTACGTTTTTATGATTGCCAAAATTGTACGCCTTGATCAATTTTTATTGCCTGTTACTTGTTTGTTTAAAAAACTCTGCAATCATTTTTGTTAATTTAAAGAATTTTTTTTCACAAGAAACAAGGAATTACAGACAACAGATCTCAGCCTTAACAAGTATTAAATTTTCGGTTCATGAACGATAGTCTAGTGTGTATTGTTTTTTTAATAAAAAAAAACTGTGTGTGTATGTTGCCAGAAAAATTAATGAAAAATTTTTAATAAATTTTTTTCCCACAATAAATCAACAGATCGACGTATAGGATGCATTCTAAAAAGTATTATTAAGAACATAAGTGCTGTAAATTCCTAAAAAGAATCACCAATTAAAATAACAACAGCTATAAAAATATTAATTATTTGACTAATGTTGCCGATATATTTTGAACCTTACTGTAACAAATTTATCTGGTAGATGTAGCCCTCCTTGACGCATTTCCTGAATTCACGGGATACTACGACTTTGTTTTGTCCACACTGAGAAGTTGAATAGAAGGAATCCATAACAGTTTCGACAACAAGAGGGTAATAAATACTTTTCTTACCCACAAAGAAACACTTAAAATCTCCAAATGCTATACCTGAAGGAGTAGAAAATGCTAAATGAGAAATTCATTCCTAGGCACTCCAACATATTTAACAAACATATTCTAGAATTATTTATCCCCTCTCCATATTTGTTTCAAAATCATTAAGGCGATATTTGAAAGGGGGGGGGAGTTATTGAAAGGTCATAAAATAAAGTTTTATAACTTTTACTCTTGGAATCAACCATTTGCATATTAAATGTATCCTTTCATTCCCAAATTCAGCAATTTACGTGGGGTGTTCTATATTTTTATCAATTGTTATAACTTCTAACTTCTATTCCGAAATTCTGAATTAGTGTAAAAATGTAGTACAAAGCACCCCACGCTTTTATCCCAATGACATTCATTTTTTCGTTAATCATTTTATTCTTTATTAAGAATCATTTTTTCACTTTTTAGTTCGATTCAGTATAAAAGCGTGTTTTTTAGTTTTTTTCAAACTATAATTTATTTTTCATTTTTTAGTACGAACTACAATAAAAGCGTGTTTTTTAAACTATCATTTATTCATTGTTGAATTTATCCTTGAGTTTGATATATGAATGAGTGAGTGAGTGAATATTTACGACGCACTGTCTTAGCAACACGAGGGCTTTTGGCGACGGACCTCGTAATTTTCAACCATGGTCAAGTGACGCGGACGACACCTGAGCTGGCACCCCCTCTTCTAACTACCACACCACACCAACGGGAGGACGTTTGAGCTCTCGACAGATTTAGCGTGCATCTCTCCCCTACACGGCGGGTTTTTAGTGGTACTGGGATCGAACTTATGACACGCTAGACATGATCCGATGCCTAGACCACTTGGCTACCGCGGCCACCATTTGATATTTGAAGCTGGACTTACGTGGCTGTGGAATTAGTCTTGCTCTTCAAAGGATATTAATTAACGGGTCTGAAGTGTATTTATTCTCTCCATTTACGAGACCTCGGATGAGTCCCGTGTCGTTATATTAGATTCCGTCTCTTTTGAACAGGTCAAACAAATAAAAGTGTGTTAAGAAGGAAAAATTCGAATTAAAAAATTTTTAATGTACCATGTTTTTATAAGGACTATGAATTATAAAATTCCTCCTTTTCGTTTTTGTTTTCTTTTTTCACATTTTCATGCATTGTCATCCACTTCTGAGCTGTGGTCCAAATTTCAAGTCTCTAGCTCCTCGGAAAGTCACACATTTTAAAATCAATTACAAAATTCCACCCGGACAGACATTAAAGAAAGCGAGTTAATAAAAACATGGTAATATTAAATGTCAATCGTTTTTTCACCTTTTAAACGTATTCCTTTCATGTTAATTCATATCATCACTTCTAAACGTATTGCTTTATAAAAATAAAAAATATTTAGCAGTTAGAACGTAAATTATTTTTTCCCCACATGCACGAGCTTTTTCTTTATTTTTCATTTTCAGAAAAATGTTTATATTATGGTAAAAAAATTTCTAACACACACCCACCCTCCACATTCTCCGATACAGAAAACTTTTTTATTTGTTTTATTTCTATTAACCGCAAGTGTTTTTCATTCCTGCATATAATTAGCTTTAAATTCAAAACACTCCCTTCAGGGTTACACCTTATTCTTTTAGTCGCTAAATCTGAAATTAGTCGCCAAATCTGGAAATGATGTATGAAATTAGTCGCCATACCTGAAAATAGTATATAGAACTAGTCACCAAATTTAAAAATGATATATATAATAAGTCACCAAATCTGGATGTGGTATATGAAATTGTCGCCTAATCTGATTATCCTTATTCCTGACGATTCTGAAAAGGACAACGGAACAAAATTATGAAATTATTGTATTGTCATCGGTCCTTGACAAGTGTACGAAATTTCGAAAGAATCCGATCTTTTTAAGTTGGTAAAAATCGAGTTCTAAGATTCCGTTACATGCAAGTGAAACTTATAAAAGCGTGTTAAAAAAGAGCTGCGTTGAGAAATTTTTGTATCAGTTCCTCCATGTCTTCTTTTCTAACCAACCATATGCATTGATCCATATCCGGCTGAAAAAAATATGTTAAATTCACAAAAAGGAATTTTTTTTTATGAAATATGCGGAAAAAATTTAATGATTATGAAATTTCCATTCGTAATATGTTCAAAAATTACGAGTTTTGTCTAGAATTTTGTTAAAAAGTTCTTTTTAATGACGTTTCTTCAACAAGGGATGATAAAGATTATGAATTTTCTTACTATAGTTGTTAAAAATTCAAAGAATTAATATGATGAATATAGGAAGGTTTTTTTTTATTACATGAAGGATGAACGGTATACTCCATTTCCTAATGAGAAACGTAAACAAGCATTTGAAACCCCTGGACACTGGTAGTTTTTTTTTAAATCCCGGGGTCCCGCGATTAAAATAACTAATCTCGGGATATAATTTTTGTCGGAATTATATTTTGAAATTTTTTCAAAGTATTGGTAATTTGGTATTACATTTAATGTATCTTATTTACTTTTTTGTATTGTATACTTTTATATAATGTCAGTTTTCTTACGTGTTGAATCTTGAAGGGATCGAGGAGGGTGTGTATGTTAAACCTTAAAATTTGATGTTTTCTCTTATTTTCTTCTGTAACTTTCTCCCCATCGCAAGTGGGCTCAGAACACGGACACTTCTCCCACCCTCTGGATGCCCGGTGTCAGCTAACTCGGATAGAGGAACTTAAAATATTTTTAAGATATATAGTGAAGTTTTCCGCCCCTGGATCCTGGAATTTCGAAACTCCGGGAACCCGGGGTTTTTTTCGAATCCCAAAATCCCGGGATTGAAATAAGTAATTCTGGGATTTAATTTTTGTGTAAATTATATTTAAAAAATTTTTCTCATAAAAATTTTCTAAGAATATATTTCTTAAAAAATTTATGTTTTGTTTCTGAAATATGTACGCGGATCTTTGTGTGCAATTATAAGAGGTATAGCTAAAAAAATATATACACAGCTCTCATTTTTCGCACGGGAAAACGTCGCATAGATCTGAGTGGCAATGCTTACACAATAACATGAGCAACATCTCAATAATAGATTTTGTCACTGCTCCTTCTTCAATTAAATGCCGTTAATTAACGGCGGACCTGCTAGGAATACTTGAGACACTTCAAATGCCATTGCATTACTAAAAGCTCATGCAACTGGATCTTCAATTTCAAATGAGGTACCATTTGAAATTGATTCACATTCTGATTCAATAACTGGATCAATTTATATACAAAAACCATTAAGAGTAGCAGAAGAACTAAATAAAGCTATCAACGAAGTATATGCACCAATGCAGTCTATTAGAATTGAGACACTATCATCAAAAATTCAAACAGAAATGTCTCCTTTTTGAAAGTGGAGTTAGACGGGGTGACTACCTGAAAAGAACATACTCCTATTTAATAACGATAAGACCTACTAGTAAAGAATCCGAACGTGCACTTTCTTCGGCAGGACAATTTGTAACAAAAAATAAGTAGCCGTTTCAACGATGAAACACTGGAGGAGTTGTGTTTTTATAAGCTTATTTACAGAAACATAAAAATGAAGAAATATTTTTTTTTAAATTTCATTATGTACTAATTTTATTTGTTTCTATGAGGAATTGATTTTTTTTTTGTTTCATTAAAATAATATTTAATCAGTTTTTAATTGTATTTTCAATTTTATTATGCAATTTCAACTATGCTAATATGTAAGTATTTTTAATAAATAGTCCAATCCTAATCCTTTGATTTTAATAATGTAATCCCGAATTTCCGGGATTGAAAATATGACACGGAATTGCAAACCCCAATAAAAAAGAAGCTACCCTTGGGAAAAAAGTTGTCGAAACATGAAACATTAAAATTAATATTGGATAGAGAAGCACAAACAGTTAAGTGTTATAAATTTATAATTTTTCTGCGTTCAAACCCAATGGTCTAAGAGACTCTCAGACAGAAAGAAACCATCACACTAATTGGGTGTAGGTATCCTTAAAGAGAGTCGTGTCCGGTTAAAATTCTTAAATAAACGGAGAAAATCTGTTGGGAAAGATTCATTGAACTGTATTTTTGATTAGAATCTTCTAAATCTTGTCTCTATGGCATCCTTTTCTTGCGTAAGCATATGGAATTTTTTATGGATTTGAAAAATGGTTAAAATGCCTGGACACATGGCTAGTCAATAATAGGCTGTGGAAGACTGCAGCTGAACGTCCACTTTTTCTGTGCCTGGGATGTCTCAGTGGCTAAAAATAATTTAGAAGGTGATTGTCCAAACAGCCTAGTTTAACTCGTCACTTTTTTGTTCCATCTCTTCTATCCATATTGAATAGCTT
>BMAO01020971.1:0-42304 GCA_019973975.1 Trichonephila clavata | reverse complement strand
AAACTAATAAACAGGTCCCCAGGTATCTTTTAATTCCAGGTATTATGCATAGGACAACACACAGCACCAAATCAGTATAATATTGTAACTTAGAATTATTATTACACAAAAATAAATGGCTACAAAAATAGTGCCACTACGTTTGTATAAATGATCTATGCCCATCGGCGCCGCTCTATGATCGAGTCTCTATCACAGAGCAGCGCCGTGTACAAAAGAGTGTAATTAATAGACTGTATTAATAATAGAGTGTACTCTTAATAGACACTCTATTAATTACACAGAGCTACAAAATTAAAGTTTTGGAGAAGTACAAAAGAGGCTTTCAGTGGTTTTTATATTATTTAGTGTGCTAATTTCGAAAATGACCAACATTTTTTCCCACCACATCAGGATTTTTTGCAAAATCATTTATGCTAAAACCCTATTTGAAAAGGAATTCTCTCAACCAATTTAGCCTGGGCAATTTGGCAACAGTGGTTTTTATCCAGTTAAATCTATGTAAATATTAGTTCTTGATGAGGCAAATTAATTTCTCTGCAATTAGATGATTAGTGAGTGAATATTAACATCGCACTGTTCAGCTGCACGAGAAATTTTGTCGATGGACCTCGTAATTGTGAACCAAGGTCAAGTGACGAGGACGATATCTGAGCTGTCACCACCTCTCCTAACTATCACACCACACATACTGGAGAACGTTTGAGCTCTCGACAGATTTAACATGCATCGCTCCCCTACATGGAGGGTCTTCAGCGGTACTAGTCTCGAACTCATAACATGCCTGCCATGTGATTCCGGTACCTTGGCAACTAGCAATTTGATGAAAACTATTGTTTCTAGACCTCACAGGCTATCTCTGATCATGAGAAAAACAGGAAATTCCCTTGAGATTTAAATATTTTACATCCAATTATGGTGTAGCTTCTAAAAGAAAATCACCAGCATATTATTTTAATTTGTTTTTATTAAGGTATTTACACAGGGCCGCCGCGTGGGTATTAGGCGCCCTTGTTCAAGTTGTAATTCGGCGCCCCTTTATGAGGTTCTGTTACACTCTTATAAAGTGCTACAAATTATATATAAAATACTCTTTTATAGTATTCGAAATTTGACTTTCGAACTGAAAAGCTTTAAAATTATAATATTAAAACACGTTTGTCTTATTGTTTTTTTTTTATAATTATTTTATAAATTTTAAAAACAAAACAAAGCAAAAATGATATGAAGTTTTTAAAGTAAAATATAAAAAATAGAAAATATGTTCAAATATTGATTCTCCTAGCTTTAGCAGCTACAAATGCTCGTATCAATTCCTTTATATTTAATTTATCCAAAATTTCGCTCTCTGTGGATATAATTGACAAGTCCGATAATCTCTCCTGCGCCATAGTAGATCGCATGTAGTTTTTTATAATTTTAAGTTTTGAAAAACTTCGTTCTCCAGTAGCCACCGAAACTGGCAGGGTTAAAGAAATCCGTAAAGCTATCGCAATATTCGGAAATGTATCGATAAAATTCTTTGCATAAATATACTTTAAAACATTAACAGGTGACAAATCCTCTTTGGTAAAACATCAGGTACTAAATTTTAACTTTTATCTAATAAATGTTTAAAATTAACATGCATTTTTTAGTTTTTCACACAATACTTCACTACAGATAGAAAAGAAAATATGTTTTTAAAATAGCAGCGAGCTACCACAGTATACCTACTGTCCAAAACACATTTGAAGTTCATGAATTTGCAAAAATTCAATATTAAGTAAGCAAGGACCCAGATCAAAAAACATGACAAGTTCGAGATCTTCTGTTCTAATCTATGGTGCTGACGTGTACTGTTTTTTATTTCATAACTCAATACAAGTACTCATACTAATTTAATCTGCAGAAAATAGATATTGTTACAGGTACTCGGTTACTCTCTTCTATAAACTTGCAAATTTTCTGCCTGAAAATTAATGTTTACATAGAAATTTTTAATAATTACAAAACAACCTGATTTTACTGTGAATATTTTAAAAAAAATTTGTTTCTGATTGCAATTTATTAAAATTCCCTTCAGTTTGATTGTTAGAGGAATATCTAAAATTTTAATTTTACAATTTCTTTGCCATTTGGTTGAATTGTTTGGCAATGTTTGTAGATTTATGCATAAAAAATTGACAAATGTAATGAAAATTTATGCAATAATACTTATGTAAGAATATTTTTTGATCTTTGTATGTTTGAAAAGTTACATCGTATACGTTCCTTACAAAAGATAGTATCATTTTTTAAGAACTTTTATTCAACTCCTTTTTTTAAAAAATAATATTGTGCAGATATAATGCTTGACATGAATTTTTTTTCGTAAAAGTTAATGTACATTACGTACTGTTCCATAACGTACATAAAGTACATTAACAGTTTTTTGTAATTTTTTCACTTTTTGTTTTATATTGGCTTATGTTTAAGATATTAAGATTGTACAATGTTCGAAGAACTGTTGTATATCAGTTAATTTTTTTTTTCAATGATACTCTACAGCTATATGAAAAAGTAAGATATCGTGTACATAAAATAAAAAATTCTCAAAAATGAAGAAAAAAACTTTTTTCCCCTTCTTTTTGTGATCTGAAGTAAATTTCAAATACTTTACGATATGAGTAGGGTATTTCAGAGTAATATATTTCTCAAAAAAATAAGAATAATTTTAACACAAATGTGTGTATTTCAGTAACCAAATGTTCAGTGAATAATCTGGTTACGATAAATTTGAATTTTTAAATCTTTGTATGATAAGACATAAACAGTATTATATTCAGAATATGATGAACTGTGCAAATATAAATCACATCACAAACGTTGTACAAAAAGGTAAATGAAATTTTCAACAAAGAATAATTCTAAAAAATTAAGGCAAAAAATTTCATATTAACCAGTTTTTCTGGCATTTACACATGTTGTAAACATTAATTTACAATCAACTTTTGTTTCCTTGTTTAGTATGAAAGCAAATCTTTCTGCTTCTGAAAGGTAGTTTTCTGTAGTATCATTTGAATCAAGAATATTTTACTGCATTTATTTTTAATATTTTTTATAAAGAAAAATTCAGAGAATTTATAAAATAAAGTGCATTCTAGACCGGGGATTGGTATACTTTCAAGAAAGAACCAGTTGTTAATGAAACAAAATATCGAAAGTATCAGACACCTACTTGATATGAGCTTCCGGCGAAAAGGTCCCCCATCCCAGCAACAGTCGCGCTAAGACTGTCGTGCTCCAATTAATATTTTTTATATTATTTAAATAAGTTTTAAACAGAGAGAGAGGCATTAACATTTTCCATTCCTTCAAAAATGAAGAAATATTGTAGATATTATTTATTTGTTTTTATTTCTATCTATAGCTCAGTGCAAGAGCGATCAGTGTCAAAATATCAATGCTAGGAATTAAACTTTGAAGTTTGTGAAAAATACTTCAATAACCAGTTCTACCTTAAGTACTACTTTTTGAAATTTCATGTTTGCACTAATAATTAAACTTTATAAAACTGTTCTTGCATAGAAAAGTGTGTTTTTGGAAGAGGCATTCAAGCAAAGAAAACAAGTATTGATGCATATTAATCAACATAAAAGTACTATAAAAATACATTGAAATATATATATAAATATAGACGAAAATCTTAAAATTAGCTTATATGTAACACGGAGAATCTACAAAATAACAATTTTTTTTAATTAGATTTCATTAAGCTGGACATTATTTTCACTGCCTCTTTTGTAAAGGAAAGAAATAATAAATGTATGTTCTGATTTTATTTTAATATGATAAAAATGTTTGTACATTTTTTTAAGTCTCAAGGGAAAATACAAAATAAATCAAAAGTGAAGTCATAATTACCGTTTGCAGTTTTAAAGGAATGAAGTAAAATTGAAGAAATTACTGATTTAAAATTGCGTCAACTCTCTCTCTTTGAAAAAAAGTGATTTCCTGACGGCAGTGGCGTAGCTAGGTATTTAAAGGCCCTGGTGCAAAAAAAAAATGAGGGCTCTATTTTGGTTGAATTCTATCAAGTAAAAAAGTAAAAATATGGGAATATTTAAATATATACAAAGCTACAATTTTTACTTACTGTCTTCTCTTTCTTGGCGTTGTTTGCGCTTAAACGCACCGCACTTGGTTTCTTTCTTTCTTTTTTTTTGAATCTATAATTTTAGTTTTATAATTTATCTAATACGATTTGTATATGCTCGAGTATTTACTGACGTTAAAAGGAAGCAAAAACTTAATGCTACGCTATAAAACGTCGTTGGAGAATCCCTAGCTATTAATTTATTCGGGAGGATCGAACTCACATCCAACAGAGGGCTTAGAGGTACAAAATGGTTCACCGAGATAGACAGGAAATGATACAAAAATATGCATGAACAAGAAAATTTAATACAATATTTTTATAGTTATTTTTTAAAAAAACATATCTGCAAAAGAGTAGAGGGGGGGGGGGACAAAATTACATTAGTAAAATTACATCATCATAGGAGAAGATTGCAAAATATTGAAACAGGAAACTAGCTTATTATGAATAACATTGTTATTAAAAATGGAATGTAACTAAGAAGGAATTGCTTATTGTGTAGGTTTTTTAAGATGAAAAATAAGTATGGTAAGATTTTTCATGGAACTTGAAGTTTATTTTCAAATAGCAGTCTATAAAAAAATGAAAATATTGAAAATAACAAGAACTTTTCAATAAGTAAATTTCGCAACACTGAACAAACAATGAAAAGAATTTAGGTGAAATCCCTACAAATTCGAAATTACTTTCAACTGAATGGCGACGATTACAGTTATATGTTGCAACCTTTTATATTTATTTCTTAAATTTGGAAGAAATCACAAATTCGACTGCCCTTGTGTATAAATATCCTGCTTAGAACCCTAAAGAAATTCATGATACCAAAAAGAGTGTTGTAGATCGCGATAAAGCAGTGCCTCTCAGACTTTCAATATTTGCGACCCAAATTTCAGTCATAATTTTCATCGCGCCCCACTTTTTACAATAACAATGTACTGAATGCAATTATAATGTACTTTGATGGTAAGTACGATGCAATACGAATTTGATTATAAACGCACTAATTAGATAAATATTAAGTTTTGTATATAAATTTTGTACATGACAAGCCCAAGATCAGTTTGAATGTGTATTTCATTTTTTTATTATATAAGAGTATATTTTGTTTTGTAATTATTTTAAATTTCAAATTATTTTATTAAATTGATAATTATTTTAAATATTTTCGATTTTTCGTAATATGCTCGCGCTCCCCCCCCCCCCCCCAGTAGGGTTATCACGCCCTTGAGTTCGAGAAACGCTGCGATAAAGATTTTATTTCGAGATTTAAGAACAGTTTAATAACAGGTATACATGACACAAAATATTATTTGGGGAAGAAAAGCCAAGCAATTTACATAATAATTTGGCCAATAGTGAAACGAAGAATTGATAATTTAGATATAAAAACGAAAGAGAATAATTGGCTTTTTAATAAACATGGGCGGTTGCACGTTCTCTGTAATTTTAATTTTTTTCCTCTTTTTTTTCACCCTCCAATTTTTTGCGCCCCCAAATCTTTTGCGCCCTAGGCATGTGCCTAGCGTGCCTAAGCGGAAAAGCGGGCTTGGTAGCGCGGGGGTACGTTACGCCACTGGACAACGGTTATCACATAATAATACAGTATTATGACTTTTGCCAATTGACATGCAGTTTAAAATTAACTGTTTTTCGGAGGGAATGTACGGGAATAATATTTGATGACATTAAAACTATCCGGTTCATGGTCTTATTAAGACGGAGCCGAGAACGAAATGAGGCCCCCACTGAGAGAGGGTCCTGGGCCCGGGCCTAGTTGGCCCATGCCTTGAGACGTCCCTAACTACAATACAATACGACTTTAATTATAAACCGCACTATTTATCAAGATAAATATTTTGTATATGACAAGACCAGGGGAGTCACTAGTAATTCCTAAACTTGTTTTTAATTGAATATTGATAACTTAATTATCAAATACTTTGCGCAGTACTGATACATTTATAAGTGTTGAGTATTATATGAATGGGAATTTGTATTTTTTTTTATTATATAATAATGTATTTACTTTGTAATTATTTTAAATTGTAAATTATTTTATCAAATGGATAATTATTTTAAATCTTTTGTTTTCGATTTTTCGCGATAGGTTGGCCGCCCCAAGTAGGGTTATCACGCCCTCCTAGAGAGCGCGTCCCACAGTTTGAGAAACGCTACGATAAAGATTTTGTTTCGAGTTTTGAGAACTATTTAATAACAGTATACATGAAGTAAAATATGATTTGGAGAAGAAAAACCAAGCAATTTACATAATTTTAAAAATGTATATATATTATCATTGCAAACGAAAAGCAAACAAAACAACGACGTTGAGCCACAACATCTTCTCATCATATAATGAATCAAAGTTTATGCCGATACAAATCATTCCCAATTCCTGTTGTTACATGTTACCAATTCTTAGATTTTGAACACGTTCCGTATAATAGCGCGAACTCTACACGGAACGTATTTTTATTGTGCATATCGGAAATCAAATTTTGTTTTACACAAACGAAAACAATCCGCAGAAACGAAAACAAAATTACAAGGGTGATCAAATGGAAAGGTACGAAACGACATAAAAATGAAACAGTTAAATATTTGCATATTCCGCCATGGGAGAATGTAGTGAGACTTCTCAGGATGCCATTGGAGGCTCTGACTGGCATCGGATCATGCGCGGGCGCCCGCATGCGCAGGAGAGAGCAAAGGCTCTTATAAAAAGCGGCGTCCAAATGATGCGGCAGTCCATATGATGACAGGATGGCATTCGCGTTTCAAAATTCAACGATTGAGGAGGAGCGAAGTGTTATCCGATTTCTGACAGAGGAAGGTGAGAAACCGGCAGCTATTCATCGGCGGATGGTGACCGTTTACGGGGAGAAATGTGCCTCTGACACGTCTATCAGAAAATGGAGTGCCCGTTTTCGTGCAGGCCGTGAGAGTGTGGGTGATGACCAGAGACCAGGCCAGGCAAACACTGTCATCACGAGCGATCTCATCGACAAGGTGGACGACCTAGTGAGAAGTGATCGGCGTGTCACATTGCGAATGTTGGCGCTGAAGGTGGATGTCAGCTATGGAACCGAGTGGACAATTGTTCACGACAGGTTGCGATTTCGGAAGGTGTGTGCCGCATTGGTTCCGAAGCAGCTCACCGACCAGCAAAAGAAACTGCGTATGGGACTAGTACTGCAACATCTGTTTCGGTATCAGTAAGACCCCGCTTTCATGAAGTGGATCGTCACAGGCGATGAGACCTGGTGCCATCACTACGAGCCAGAGACAAAGCGGGACAGCATGCGTGGCATGTCGTCACCTCCCCCTAAAAAGTTCAGAGCCGTGAAGTCAGCAGGCAAGATGTTGCTCACTGTCTTTTTCGACGTTCAAGGTTAGCTACTTGTGGAATTCCTCGAGCACAGAAAAAGCATTAACTCTGATGTGTACTGTGAAATACTCCGACACCTACGCAGGTCCATCAAGAACAAAAGACCGGGGCTGCTCACGAAGGGTGTGGTTCTGCTCCATGATAACGCGCGTCTACACGTCTCCAGTCACACAAATGGAACTGGAGAAGTTCAAATGGGAGACGTTGGACCATCCGCCCTACAGTCCGGAAATGTCACCCTGCGATTTCCATGTGTTTGGTCCATTGAAGAAACACCTGAAAGGGAAGCTTTTCAACTCGGACGACGTACTCAAGGATACTGTGAAGGACTGGCTCTCGTCACAGCCACAGGAATTCTGGGAACAAGGAATCCTGCGGCTTGTTCATCAGTGGGATCGTTGTGCTCAGGCCTATGGTGAATATTTTGAATAAAGTCTACATTTGTACCTACCGTGTCGTTTCGTACCTTTTCATTTGATCACCCCTTGTAAATTGAATTAAAATATAAAATTTTAAAAATAAAATCTTATTTTATTGCTAAAAATATAAAACATACAAAATTGCAAGTTTTTTATCAACAACTTTTTGTAAGTAACATTAAATTAAAAAACTAAAATAAGTACTATAAATTTTGGCGCCCTTGTGCGGTGAACAATTTTGCCACCCCCACGCGGCGGCCCTGTATTTACATAAACTATATAGACGATTTTCGAAATTAATAATTAATTTCCGCGTATTCGGTGGTAGGGCGGAAGAACAAAAGTAAAATGCTTCTGCTCTCTAAAATAAATTTGATATGGTATTTTATTTTTGATTTGTGTGTATTTTTTTTACTGGTTTATTTTTTTTTTATTGTATTACTACTTTCATTATAAGCACCTTTTCTGTTTGTTATCTTCAGCGGGGAACGGGGGCCCTGGGCTGCAACCCATTCGTAGATCCGGCCTTGCCAGAGAATATCTATCGATTTCAAAATGGTGCGTTTGGTAGGTTGCTCACGTGCAGCAGTTGAGAGTACTTACCGAAAGTGGTGTTTGAATAGTGAAACGATAAGCCAGTGATTTATTCTATAGGAGAGCGGTGATTGTTATGCATTGATCGCTATGACTGAAAGGCCACAACGGGCGATATCATCAGAAGCTACATAAGAGGTGCCCCACAGAATTATCTCAATACACAGTGCAGCATACACTGCTGTGTTGGGTCTGAGCAGCCCACGCTCGAATTGTGTGACTCCCAGCAATCGCAATTTGCACTCAAATAACCTTTAGCACGCCGGTCTGCTGCAGCTCTCTCTTCGACGCTCTGCTTATCGTAAAAATAAAAAAATTCTTGTATTGAAAATTAATACTCCAAACTATTAATACTGCCAAATCTCATTTATTACACAAATTAACATGCCAACTAGAGTCCAAGACTCACCTAGTTATAAATAATTTTTTCATGGAATACTGTTAATTAAACAAAACAGAAAGAGCACTTCCTTGTTGCCACAGCGTACAAAATAATATACTTTTTCAATATCGTTCAGTTCACGGTGACAAAAAATTAAACAATGATAAATAAATTCACGTGAACAAAATAATAAATTTAAATAATTGTTTTGCTTTTAACATAATAAACTGAAATTTATAAATTGGATCTCACACTGCTCATGCGTCATTCCTTCTCTCTTTGAACCAGCAACGCGCGAGCGGATGGTTTCTTGCAGCATTCGTTTTTTTAAACTGGTGGACCATTTTCTAACAACAACAACAACAACAACAAAAAAAATGACAAAACTTATTTTTGAAAAATCCTCCAGGGCTTCGAACCGAAAAAAAAAATCTGTTTATTTCGGTTCGATATACCTACAGTCATTTTGTTTTATTGTGACTAACTTATCAATATTTTCCAATTTAACGTCAATTATATAATTTTCCTCGTTACGTGTACACATATTGCTTCACGATTTTTTTTCTTTTAAGTTCACTAATACTTTTTTTGTTTCAGTTTCGCATGAAACTATTTGTAGAAGGGTGATTTAATTCAGCTGAATGAACTAGAAGAATATATGGTGTTAATTATAACACCATTATTAAAATATATTGTATCCGAAATAATTTTACATCCATTTCAGAAGGTGAAAATATTGAACATCCGTTATTGTGTTTATATTTCCCCTAGCTGGTTTTACAGGTCCATCATCGGATTATTTCATTGGCAGATACAACAGGTTAAAAGACTATTAATATGAACTTAAAAATAAAGACAAATTATTTCTATGACAAACAGAATTGAATACACTACCTCAACGAAATTCTCGTTGAAAGAGGAATAACATACTCAAGTACATCTGCCTTCCTTCATCCATCAACACCTGTTGCTACAAATAGATGATTTTTTAACACAAATATCAATCAGTCAGTGAGTTATATTTTTCCCTTTCTCGGCATGCGATAACCCACGGATGTTTGTATAGACACACAAAAACAAACCGTGGACTTAATTGTCAAATGGGAATTTGATAATGGATAACAATGTCAAGGCTCGCAGTTCTCTGCTCACCATTTGTATCGTACATGCCGGTTTTAATTGTATCAATTCACATACAATGTACCAATAAAAAATGAATAAAATTTTGATAGAATTACCTTTTTTTAATGAGAGAATTATAATTTTAGTACAAAAAAGAATATACATAAAAAAAATAATTCATTCGAAACTGAACCGAAATATTTTTTTTAGTTGAACCGGAACGAAAAAAATTTCGGTTCAAAGCCCTGAGTCCCTCGTCGATTTAGTACATTGCAACCCTTATTTAGATTCGAAGGTTCTTAGTTAGAATCCCAAACGCTTGTGAGTAATCTATAGCTACTAAACAGTGGCGAAAACACAAGGGGGGAGGGGGAGTCCGGACCCCCCGATTGATTATAATTCTATGTATGTAGTACGTAAAAATTAAATTTGTTTTTAATAGTTAGTTAAATTTTTTTTGCTAATTATTCATTTATTAATTTTTTACTGTTTTTTGTTCCGAAATACGAAAAAATTAATATGCTGGGCAGCTTATTGAAGCATGGTACGAGAACAGTGGACTCCCCCCCCCCTCCTTGAAAAATTCCTGTGTGTGTAACTGCTACTAAATCATGGTCAAGTCATATTGTTTAAATACTTTCTATGTACCACATACCCTTAGAATTGTAGGAAATTTTTTAGCAGGACTCACAAGGAAGAATTTCATCAAGTGATAACTGGGTAGCGGAATTTTGCTTCAGCAAGCACACCTGTATTAAGAGCTCAATGGTTAATGTTTAACAATTCCCTACAGTTCTCAAAAAGTTTGAGCAGCGATACTCAACCTGCCCATCGAGCCTTTTTAAGTGGCTCAGTCATGACCCATTTTGCTCTGAGAAATTCTTTTATTTTAGACAATGTATTAAAAATTTAGAAATTCTTTGACAAGAAATCAAATAAATCATTTTTTTTTATTTTTATGTCCTATGGCTGCGAATTGATATTCTTTTTCTATTAGTAACGGTTATGATTAGTGATAACAGACAACAGTGGAGTAGCGACATTTTTATGGGTAGAACTAATTTTGAACAATCATTCATACCTTGCAAGCAAAAAATATTCGAAAGATTTGAAGGTTGACTATTGTGTAGTGAAAACAAATATGGATCAGTACTTTGTTTGATTTGTCAAGAAAGAGTTGTATTTAAAAAATAACAATAAACAGTAATCGTTTAATGACACTTTTCGTTGAAGATCTTTTTCAAGAGATGATAAATAGGCTTTCTTGAAAAATCTTTACAACAGCAACTAAGTGTTTTGTCAATGGTAATGTTACAGTGGTTACAAAGACATTCTATGAAGTTTGTTATATAATTGGTAATCATACAAAACTGTTTACTGATGCAGAAATAGTGAAGGAGTGTTTCTTAAATTCTTTTAATTTAGTGTTAGTGACAAAAATAAAATATAATTAAAAGCAAAACAGGAGTAATAATATTTTGATCATTTTTCTATATTTTAAATTACTAATGTTATCTTGGTCTTAAAGCATCCCCCTCCCTCCTGTTTAACTTCACGTTGCCACCCACAAGACATATACATGCGGCTGACATATATATGTGACCCAGCAGAAAGAAAGGTTGAATATCCCTGATTTAGAGCAATATACAGGGAAAAGAACAGGAATTTTAATGGAATTTCCTCCAATACTTCAGGAAATGTTTAAGGTCACAAAATAGGATTAGATATTGTGCTGCAATAAAAGGCCACCAAATTAATACTGAATTATGAATTCTTTACTTGGAATTATTATAGAAAACATAAACCCTCAGTTTTCAAAAATTTCTGGAACTAATGATCAAATTTAAGCAGCCTACAACTCATTTCTAAAAAAAGTTAATTAACTATATCCAGTAGCAAGCACAAAAATTTTTCGAGGTAGGGGGGGGGTCAATGGTCGAAAGTCCCCCAACTCGCATCATACCTCAAGACAATATTAATTGATTCTTCTAATTTTGTCAACAAAAAATAGTACAAAATAAATTGTTTATTACAAGTACTTAATTAAATTTTAAGTTATATATATGTAGGATTATCATCAATCGCAAAAACTCAAGGGCTTTGGGGGAGAGGGGTTCCGACCCCTAGGACACCCCCTTGTGTGCGCCAATGACTATATTAATTAATCAGATAAGATTATATAACTTAGTTCTCATAAAATCATTAACAGTGATACCTATTTTGTCTAGCAGTGATAAGAGTTGCTAAAATTAAGGGAATACTACATTTTTTACTTTATGAGTAGTTATAGCACCGTGTATATATATACTTTGCATATATTTATAAAATAATTAGAACATTTTTGCCACACTAAAAACCACAGAATATTTTTACCACACTGCATTAAAAAATTATATTCCTCATTGAACAAAATTATTCCTTTCTATATGGCAGGAAAAAAAATCATTTCTAAATTCAATATCTTGTTTTTGAAAAGCATTCTGTATAATTTATATAATAATAATGTATTACCAGTGACGTAATGTACACCCCGCATCACAGGGGGCCCAAAACCTATATTATGCAGTGATTTTGCAATCTTTTGTAAGATCATTCTTGGGGATCAAAACCTGACTTTGCACAGGGGCCGTAATACATTCTCCATTATGCGACTGTATATTACATAATTCATTTCAACAACAGCAAACTATGATTAGACATTTCACAGAGAACAAATCACAAAAAAATTTAACAGAATGATAACTTCTACCAACAAAAAGCAAATAAAACAAATTTTTTCCAGAAAAATTATTTTCAAAAACATTTTATACATAACTTCACAAAAAAATATTAAAATTCTGTTGCAAATAAAATTTAAAAAAGACACATAGGAAATTTATAAAAATATTTTATTTAACTGAAAATCAACATATCTTAACATTAACATATTTAAATGTAAATAAATACATTATAATTATAAAATGCATTAAATAAATAGATGTTTAAAGAAATAACAGGAAAATTTAAGCATTTCACCAGGAGAACAATATGAATAAACTATTTAATGACCATTTAATCAGTAATTTTTATGCAATTTACAACAAAATTTATAGCAAGAAACATTTCCTGCATTTTTAACAAGTAAAAAATAAATATATCACATTCAGTTTATGGGTTGTTATAAATTTGCTGAAATTCAAGGAAGAAAAACAATAAAACATTCATTAAATAAAAGGAGTATTCCATTAATTTTTCATCCCCATTTTTTACAAATTCATTCAACATACTCATGTTATATATAAACAAATAAATACATTTAATGTAAAGTTATTAAAAATAATTAAGTAGTTTACATGAGTATTAAAATATTTATATAATTAAGAACATGGACATCAGTTAATCATAGAATTCAGTAGCATTTATTGAAAAAAATGATTTACGTACACTACTTTAAAAAGATTAAATAAATAAATAAGCCAAGAAAATATGTTTTTCTTCACAAAACGTTAAAACACATCTAGAAATGTACTATAAAATACAATCATAAAATTTACAAAATTAAAAAAAATGAGTTATTGAATTTCACTGAAATTTACAGTTTATTTGTGCTTTACTCTGTATACTTTAACTTTGATTTGTGTGAAGTATAAATAAATATATGCTTTGATTTAGAATTATATTAAGGCCACAACCATAAGGACATGGTAAAATACACGAAATCTAAAATATTCATGATCCAACAGCTTCAGTTGTTTCATCCATAGCTTTAAATTCATATGCACCACGCCCATCCATATATAAAGTATACTGAAAGAAAAACATTCCAATTTCAATACAAAATTAATTTCTCATAAGCACGTTATATAGGTGATAGAAATTGTAATAGACCATAAATCTAAAACTTTTATATAACACATCTGTGGCAAACCACACTTAATTGATTTTCAGTTTGATATCCACATTTCAATAATGGACCCTCTCTTTAATGGAACCTCCTTTAAATAATGGGCTCATAAAAGAAAGTCTGGATCACAATTGCAACACATAAATATTGGGGATTAAGCTTAATAGAAATCAGAACTCCATTCCTTAAACAAGCACAGTACCAGATCTGTGGTTGCAAGTCTTATTTCCATTTTTCAACCAGTCCATCTGCAGAGATAACAGATGAAGTTATTATTTAAACTGTAATTAATTGACTAATTCTATAAGGAGAGTCGGAGCCTATTTAAGTTCATTTTGGACCCTGGGCACAGAAGATTTACAGGCCACCTTGGCTCTGAATTATCGAAATTTATAACCAGAAAATCTAGTTAAGTCCAGCTTATTCAGGCCTTTCTAGGCCCCTGAGGAGACGCCCAAGCGCCCAGTGGATAAACCAGCACTGAGGAGAGATGTGGTTAAATCAAACACCATACTGAAGCACAGATATATCTCAAATGTTCAACTACTATGAACGTTGTAACAACCAAGTACAGACATAGTATTTATTTGTATAACTAATACTGATAATTTATTTACTTCAAGTATGGAAAATAATGAACAGATAAATTGTTGTAAATGACGATTATCATTAACACAATCCTCCAAGCCAAAGCATACCTAATAATTTTAAAATTTCCAATATATTTGAAAAATAATAATTTCTCAACAATTCTAATTTAACTTGAATATCATATAATGTCTCTTTATTTATAGTAAGGCAGAAGTTAAAATTCAAAACAAAATAGTAACATCAGAGCTTGCAAGTTGATATAACAATCAAATGATAAGGATCCAAAATAACGTCTGAGGACTTCAATAGTTTTGAACATGAAGTAGCATTATAATTTCACATAGGAAACTTAGCAGAATGAGCATTCATGGCGAGAGGATGACTTGGAGCTTCTTATCTACACCTTGCCTCATACTTACATAAAAATTCAAATTGATAACTAATCCTAACTGTCCTTTTCGTCTCATTGGAGATGGAGAACACTATATTTTTGACAGGATACTCATACAAGATTATTATTACATTTTTTTAAATGTAAAAATAGTCTAAAAACAAGAAACATATAATGCTTCAACAAACTAACTAAAATCAAACACAAAATAAATATACTTGCAGAGCTTTTACATTTTATAATTTTTTTCTTATATATATCAACTTACTTCATGGTGTTTCCATAAAGACTTTCTGTGAGAAACTGTAAATAATGTTATTCCCACCTTTTATAAAAAAAAGATTCAAATTAATAAGCTACATCATTTGGTATAAATAACAAAATAATTTAAAATGCAATTATATTTTGTTGCACTAAAAATTTTTTCTCAAAAATAATTAGACATGATATTTAACTTCAGAGTAAAAATGAATAATTGCAATACTTTATTTACAAAAATATAAACACTAATATTTTCCAACAAAAAAAAATTTACATCAAAACAACAAATGGATTTCTTGAATATCTTTTTTCTAACAATCAGAAAACATTCATCTAAACTCTGAGGTATTCATAGTTATATTGAAATATCACCACACATTTTAATATAACAGAACATCTGTTAAGGGCTTATCAGAGTTCATTAGTTTTAATGAGACTTCACAGAAATGTCATATTTGGAAGTTTTTGATTGAGATATTTAAAATATTTTTCAAAATATTTTTTTTTTCCAGCTGTGTATTTTCATATTCTTAAACTATAACTTATTTTCATAAAACTAATTTTTTAAAGGCTTTTTTTAAATTTTTATTTTTACTTAAGTCATAATAACATTAAGATAAAAATGAAAGTATCAAGATGAAAATCAGTAATTTTTTAAGAAATTAAATCACTTAACATATCCCACAGAGAAATGACTAATTATTTTTCCCATACCAGGTACAGTATGATATTCATATTAATGGAGCCTACACTAATATTATAGAGTAAGATCCAAACTCCGAACATATCTTCAAAAAGGTAAATAAAAATTAAAAAGTTCCAATTTTGAATAATATGTATTCCATTTATCCTATTTTGTATCCTTAAAGGTTTGAAATATCTTATACAAATATTTCCTTTTTCACTTTAGTTAATAAAGTTAAATATTAGTCTGGCATTATAATGAAGGAAACATTTTATGCAGATAGAGAGACAAAAATAAATAAATAAAAATTGATCCAAACAAAAATAAAAAGATTAAAATACATTTCTTTGTATAGGATAGTGATGTCAAAAAGTTAATATCAATTTTGGAACATTTTTAAATCTAAAAGAGCATGTCAAGTTAATATCCAATTCTTTGATAAAACACAAAGACAGCTTTTGAACACAATTCATGTTTACTTGATGCATGGTATTTTAATTCAAATATATAAAATATATATATATAAAGGAAACAATTATCTTGATTATATCTAGCAATAAACCATGAATAAAGCAGGAAAGCAAATTTGACTTCAACGACAAAGCAGACTTAGTGATCTATCAACAGCAAATCAAATAATGTAAAGTATTTTTTTTAAAGGAAAAAAAAAAAGGAATTGATTCTGAAGCAACCATTTGAATGATTTTAAAAATAAGATTTATATCATACTTCTCTGCAATACTGATACATGGAATCTTCCACATCAACACTGACTGCACTAGTGCATTCATCAAGAATTGCAAATTGTGGACGATGGTAGAAAAGTCTTGCCATCTAAAAAATAAAATTTTTTAGTTTTACAAGCTGCCAAACAAAATAGCCAAAAAATACAAGTAAAATATATTTTTTTTAAAACTGAAATAACTGCAATTACAAAATATTAGGATAAGCATATTAGTAATTAATAGAAATAACTTTTTAAAAATACATTCATGTTTGTCGCATGCTATAACAATTTACAAAAGCAAAGTCGCCCATCCAGTTAGCGACACTGAATGTTGTGTTGTAAGGCCTGGGTTCGAACCCCAGAGAAGGCATGGATGTTTGTAAATGTATAGTACCCCTTCGTGGCATGGAGGTACTCTAAATAGCCCTCAAGCCACAATGGAAGGGAAAAAGAGGTGGGAGAGAGACCCCCCCCCTAGGGTGTTCTCCCTAAAAATTGGGGGTGGAACTCAGCCAAAACGTACTGTCACCTGCATGGTGCTCAAAGCTATGGCTAACAACAAGAGTACATCTAGATCTTTACCGTGATGAATTTTGTGGGCCTCCATCTGACATCATCAGACAGGTGGTATTAGTAACAACAATAAAAGCAAAAAAAGACATTTTAAATAACTGATACTTAATCTTTTTGTGTAATGTACATAACGGATATTTAGTACATATTAGGAAAAAAATAAATGAAAATCCACAAAAATTTCATGAAATACTTACAGCAATTCTTTGTTTTTCTCCACCACTAAGTATATCCATCCAATCCTATTAAGGACACACAAAAAAAAAATTATTGTAACATGAGAAACAATAACTACTGTAAACATCAATTCAAAAAAATAATTTTTTATTCATAAAAATTATTGTGAATATTATATTACAAATTATATTAATATTCCTCAAAAGATTATGCTCAAGTACAGTATTTCCAAAAAAGTACATACTTTTATAGCATTCCAACCTCCTTCTCTTTCTAATAAATAAGTCAATTGAACCTAAAAGTAATAAATGAGAATGAAAAGATAAAATAAATATTTTTTTATGACACAGATAAAAAAGTATACAAAAAGAGATAATTTCTATAGTCTTTAGAATTATGTAACAATAACATTACTTGATACAATAATTAGTTTTTAAAATGATAATATACTATTTAAACATTTCCTTTAAAATGCATAAATAATTATGAATATGACATTAAAAAATTAAATTATACTAATTTATATTTTAGATTAATACTAAATCTTATAATTTATTATGTTTAACTCGTACAACACGAATAAATTAATCTAATAATGAAAAATGTATCTTGCCAATTCCAAGAAGTATTCCAAGTCAAGATCAGACACTCCCTTACGTCTCATATCATCCTGATTATGTGGATAAATTATCTGATCTCTTAATGTTCCCAGAGTCATGTATGGTCTCTAAAAGAAATTTGAAAAATTAACACTTATGAGTTGGAATGATTTTTTTTGAAAAAATAATAATATCTTTTGATAAAAAGAATATTCTGGAGATTAAAGCAAATGATAAAGTTATCACAAAATCTTAAATTTTTAAAAAAGGAGAAAAAGCATTAAATAGCACAATATTTTTTATACATAATTATTTACATATTACCAAAAACATAACAGAATCACTTTTGTTATTCATTAATCTTTTGATAACATTTGTAAGAATATGTCTGTGTTCCTAAAATAGGCAAATTTGAGTTCCTAAACTGGAAATACAGATAAAACTAGAATTTTATAATTATTTACATTACATTCTGTTCATATGTACACATAATATGTATGCATGAAACTCAAAAAACTACATGGAAAAGATGTGAGAAGGAAAATATTAAATTTTTGTTACAATTTAATACTACCGTGAAGGCTTGACATGGAAGGGGTTTAATAGTTGAAATGCAATATTACAATATATTTAAAATTATATTTGTATTTTAATGTAGTCATGAACTTGGTTTTAAATCATGGGATTGTTGGTGAACTTTATATTTAACTAGTTAGATGTTTACTAATACAAGATTTCCTCTTGTATCAGTAAAACAATCACTAACTAGACTAAGAATACAAAAAGTTGATTCAAAAGAAGCAAAAAATATTTAGATTCTAATTTTTAAAAAAATTAGATATAAAATGCTTGATAAATTGGAAAAAAAAAATCAATTTAAATTCTTGGTAGATATATAGTCATGTATAATATTATTAGGCTCATTATTCGTAAGGAAACAACAATATACAAGAAATTAAAAAAAATATTTACCTGAGGAATGTAAAACAGTTTGTTTTTTGCAGGTTTTGTTAAAACCCCACCAAATAATGGCCACAGCTGAAAGATAAATAGTATTTACTTTTTAAAAATTGAATAGCTATTTACTAAAAAAGAAACTAAAATATAATACTATGTAAGAATGATATAAAAATAATACTTCATAATACTAATACAAATATTTATAATAAAATAAATTTAATTCAATGATATCATTCCCCAATTATATTTTTTTACATAAAAAAACCTGTAAAAAGTATGAATGCTTACTTAAAATTATAACGACAATTATTTACTGATGAGGGGACTTGGGCTCAGAGTAATAATTACCAAATGTCAGTATTATAAAGAATTGTTTTTCCCATAAAGTCAATAATTTTTTTAAAAAACTATCTGTTATTTAGAATTAATAACTTTATTTCAAAACTATGGCAACATTATATATGAGGGAACTAAAGGCTTTATTTCCTCTGTTGTTGCTAATGCCACCTGTCTGACGTAGTCAGATCGAGGCCCACAAAACTCATCATGGCATCGGGCCATATTGTACGCCTGTCGTTAGCCGTAGCCTTGAGCACCATGCAGGTGACAGTACGATTTGGCTCTATTCTACCCCAAATTTTGAGGGAGAACACCCTGGGAGTGGTCAGGGGCCTCCCGCCTCTCTTCCCCTTCCACCAACCTCATGAGAGGACTTGCGGCTCGACGGCTATTTAGAGTACCCCCATGCCGCGAAGGCACTATACATCATCCATGCCTTCTTCCGGATTCGAACCCAGGCCCTATGGCACAGCAGTCAGCGTTGCTAACCACTACACCGGATGGGCGACTTTATTTCCTCTAAATAATTTAATCAAAATTTTCAAAATTCTAATCATTTTTCAATGAATGGTTAGTTTTTTTGAACATTTCAAACCTTTTTACTTCTAGACTTTACTTAAAATACATATTGTATTTCTGTATGAAATAAAGCTATAAAATAAAAAAGAGCATATTTCCATATCTCAATAGAATAGAATTTTTCTATACTTTTTAATTATTGCTCAATTTTCTCAACATCAAAATTAATTTAAAATACTATACAAAAATTGTAAAAAAGAAGAAAAATTCAACTTATTTATTAAAATAACTTACTTCACCAAGAACACGGAAGAGGGAACTTTTTCCACATCCATTAGGCCCATGAACTAAAACATTCATACCAGATTTTACCTACATTAAAAAAATTTTCTTTTTAATAAACCGAGTATTATTAGTAAGCATTTGATATACAAATATACATGACATACCAAAAAAAATTATAAAAGCTTCTGCGGAATAAAAAATTTTGCAAGCCCTAAGGAAATAAATTTAAAAAATATAAAATGCTTACATTTTAACAAATTTTTGTACTAGGAGTGATTGTTTATTAATGTTTCACTTAGAAGCTAATAAGGGCTATAGGAGATGAACCTCAGACCTCAGTGATTGAGTTACATTAATTTGCACCATAAAACACCATGAGGGTTATTGGCAATAGACCTCCTAATTTTGAGCCTCTGTTAAAAAATGAGGACATCTGAGCAGGTACTCTTTTCTCCAAACTACCACATAATGCCAACAGGAGGACTTTGAGTTTGATAGATTTAACATGCATCAGCCCTCTCTACATGGTACAGGACATCAGGAATCCTAACACACCGGCCACAAGTTTCAGACTATAGCCACCAGACTACAATCAGATGACGAGGACAACACTTAAGCTGGTACCCCTTCCTAAACTGACATACCATGCCAATGTGAGGATTTTTGGGTATCGACAGATTTAATATGCATTAGCCCCCCCCTCCCACATGTCTAGTGGCATGGGGACTTGAATTCATGACTCGACCAAAGTAATGCTGGACATGAGTTTGCGACAATAAGCACTTAGCTACTGCAGCCTTTTGCAGACAGAAAACTAACTTCACTTCACAAAACTTCATATTTCTTTTTAACAAACACTTAATATGATAAAATTAAGATTTTAACATCTCACTGAGAACTAGTCAGACAAATTCTAAAAAATGCACTTCTATTATATAAAAGTAAACTTAATATATTTACTTCAAATGATAGTTCTTCAATTAGAATATCCCCATTTGGAGTTGCCAAGGGAACACGGTCAAATCTAAAAATAAACACATTAAATGAATATTGTTTTAACTACTCATTAAATATAAAGGTTTCAAGGAACATATGCTTACTTGATAATGTTATCTTGATTAATTATAATTCCAGAGCCTGGCTGCAATGTAGGTTTAGTTTTAGTAATTATGCCCAGTGATTCTAAAAAAGGATAATATATTTTAGAGATTAAAAATCATACTATAAAAAAACCAAAGAGAGTAAATCAAATGTTCTAAATTAATTTCTTTAGACATACTAACCAATTATTATATTTATAAAAATTACACAGAATTATCTTTTTCACATCACAAAATTAATCACAATGGCTATTTAGTTTTTAAAATTCAAAAAGGACAAAAATAACAAATACAGTAAAAAAAAGTTTTAAATAAAAAATTAGCAAAATTATGAAGACTACTTACGATTTTCTTTTGAATCATTGATCATAGTTCGTACATAAGATCCTTCATTTAGGTCTTTGAGGACAGTTATAAGCTGTATGATACGGGCCGTAAATCCAGCAAGTCTGGTTAATTCACGTCCAGCTAACACTAAACGACCTATAGCTTCAGCCAGTTTTACAAACATTCGTCCACTTTTGTAATATGACTGCAACAAATAAATCATACATTAGTATTATTCATTTATAAGTATATTTTCAATAAATATACCAGAAAATTAAAAATGAAACTGGTTATATAATGCGAAAAAATAGCATAAAGAAATTTCTCATTAAATATTTTTAGTCTGTTTATGTTAAACTTTCAAAACTTATTTCATTACATTGCTAACAGTTTCAGAAAATTTGTTTATTATAGAAATTTTTAATTTAAATTTATACATATATTAATTTTTAAGTAATTAATCAAAAAACATTTTTTTCCAAATGGAAATTAAATTAATTTAAGTAGGCAATATTTATAAAATTCACATATTTTTACTTTTTAAATAAAATTTTATTTAAAAAATTATTTACATGTTTACAAATTCATAACTAAGTCTGTAGTATAATCTTTTTTTATTACATAATATGCATAATTACTTCAAGTCTTTCACTAGCTGAGAGCTGATTCTTTTTGCTCCCAATAAAAGGACGACTTATTAATAAATATCCCACCACTGTTGCCCAATCTAAAAATATATAAAAAGTAAAAATTATTTGTAAATAAATATAATAAAAATTAATAAATACTAACACAAAATATAATCAATAAAATATTTTATTTCCTAAAATGCATGTAAAGAATGGATTTTTTAAAAAATAACCTTCTTCACAATTTGGATAATCAAAATAACTTTACAAAAACTTAATGCAAAAAAAATTAATTTTCAATATTCTTATACTTTTTTAATATTTATTATATTTCAATATTTCGCTATTCAAGACAATATCATTCATTTTCCAAAGTCACAATTTATTTAACTGCAAAATGAAGTAAAAATTAGTAATAATTTTAAAAGCTCAACTTTATTTTTCAATTAGAACATAAATTATTAGACCATATAATGAGATAAAAATACTGAGATTAAAGACTCTCTTAACAGTATATATATTCAAAAAATGCAGATAACTTAAAATATTTTATTCCACTGTCAGAAAACATTTTACAATAACATATAACAAATATATTCAAATATGATTGTTTTATTTAAGAATTTTCACTCTAATTACATACTTGCTAAATTTGTTCAATACAAATATATATGTAATATAATAAATTGTAAATCCTACAAAGCATAGAATGAATGAAAATGGATTTGATAACCTATAGAAACCTACCAAAATATAAGTATACATATACATACACATTAAAAAGTTTATAATTTGAAAACTTACACCTGGCCACAATATTATCAATAAAGCCCATTGTAAAGTTGAAATGCAAAGACATTCGAAGATGACTCACCTACAAAAATAAATAAATAAAATGAAACAAAATAAAAAAAGGTAAATGAAAAATAAACAAATAGGGAAAGACAAAGAATTTACCAGTCTCTGAAAAGCATGTAGCATGGTAACTTTTTCCCTCTCATGACCTCGATAAAAAGCAATTTCCTCACTAAAAATATAAGTTTTATATAACAAATAAATATGATTATATAAGCTTATAGTAAAAGTGAGCCATATAAAATACTACCTAAGTATCATTGAATGATGAATTAAAATACCCAATGCAATATATAACAGTATTCTGCCTTTAATTTTTGAAATATGAATCCATATATTAAAAATCACTGCCAATAGAAAGAATAAAATTGCTCATTACTCTGCGGTAAATGTATGTTTGGTATGAGATTTGAAAATGTACTTTATACAAAAATTATAATCTGCTAAAATAAATATAATTCCCAATTTCAATGATTATTTAGAATATTGTAAAAGTAAAGTAAGAAAATTTATTTACAATACAAATAATAACATAATAAATGTATGTTTGATTTTTCCAATGATTAATTTATTTTACAAAAATAATTGATAATTTTTTTTGCTCTTCAAAGAATACCATCCCAGTTTTTCTCCTCCTTCAGAAAGTATTATTGTAACAAGCAGTTAACTGCAACTGTGAGGATAGTGGGGTTAAAAACACTGGATATAACTCACAGACTAGATATGGTGAATATGCTGTCAGAAGGGGATTGATGAAAATGTATACTCACACAGTGAACTAAGATGCATTCAAAATTACTTTAATCTACTAGTAAATAACTAAATAGCAATGCAAATAAATGTTTCTGTATAAATCAAGTAATTATATTATATGTAATTTTGAGTCAATACACTTTTTTTTTTCAATAGTTCAAAATTTCCACCATTATAATTTCTGCTAACAAGCACAGCTATTAACACTGCACTATGAAACAACTTGAGATCTACTAGCAACAGATCTAATACTTTTAAATCAATATGAGGATGATACCCAAGATGATGCCCTACTTTCCAAACTCACAAGCCTTATAGCCGACATAACATGCTTCAGTTCTTTTACACAGGTCTTTAGTAGCATTAGGACTTTAAACTATCACACAACAATGCTGGCCATGAGTTCATGATCATGACCACTCAGTTAGTTACAAGGCCAATGAAATACAGTTGAAAATCATCATTTTAATAATACTGCTATACTTTTTCTATCAGTAGATTTTTGGTTTTATAAGAATATAAGAAATGGTAAATGTGTCGTATAATTTATAAAAAATGCATTAAATTATAATTTGGAATGTTTTAAATAAATGTACCTATTCGTAATAATCCTTGAATTAACGTATCTTAATTCTCCTTCTAATTTTTGTTCAGTCATGGTCATTTTTCCAATTGGTCGCCTCAATCTAAAATGAATAAACCATTTAATACTTGTTTTAAAAAATAAGCAAAAGGTTAAAATGTCAGACATAATAAATAAAATCTTACATTTATGCTAACTTACAATTCAATGTTTTTCTTTTGAATTAACTGAATCGAAATTTAAATATAACTGATAATTGATTAAAAAGTAACTTATAATGGGATTAAATAAATTTATATCATTGAAACAAGTCTGATTTCCTTAAATAAAATAAAAACAAAAAACCTTTATAATTACTTGAAAATTAAGAAATTTAATGTGAACTGAACAATATTGTGAATAGAATATATTCAATAACTGACAATAAATAAGAACGCAAAAACTCATATGTGACAAAATGTTCACAAAAATGTTCTTTAAATATCCTTCACAATAAGTTAAGAGATTTTGAATAATATTTTAAAATTCATGCATTCTTAAGTTAAAATTTATTATTTCTGAACATGAAAAAGGGTAAACAACAATATACAAAAATATCTACTACTATTGATCAAAATTAGCTGAGAAAAAGTCAGAATGGTAAGAGCATGAGAACAGCTGCAAAAGAATTGCAATATAAATGAAAAGACAAAAAAATAATGCTAATGCTATATAACTTACCTAGTAAGAATTAATCCTGCAATCAATAAATAAATCATCATACATGAAGGACCCTGAAATTATATAATTGACATAATAAGGTTTTTACCAATATATTTATCTTGTATTCAATCTGCTGATTTGAATAACTTCAGATATTTTTTTTGGCTATTGACAACCAATATAAGATGTCATGCTAAATTGTCATTAAAAGGCTTTTGACATGTGGTGTTACATGTTATCAAACATATTTAACAATATTAACTACTGCTTTTATAATATTTTATTGGGAGAATATGAATATGTAATTTGATATAGATAGCCTGACATAACTTTGTAGGTAAACATTTCTTTAAATAAAGCATTGCAACAAAATTTTTATAATGAATTTTATTTTGCTGACTTCTAAAAAATGAATATATTTGAAAAAAAAAAAAAAAAACCCTGCAGGAGATCAGATGATGTAAATGATACATATAAATAAAATTATATATAAAATTTTTATATTCAGCATTTTTAGAAAACAATTTTTTATTTAAAATCAAATAATGTAAAACTAATTATGAAAGAATATAATTTAACACTCAATAATATACTAATATATTTCACATATATCTATGAGTAATATAACTAGTCAGTAACCAGTTCTCAGATTTTATATCTAACTGAATGCAGGATATATTAGTTTTAGTTAGGAAATATACATAATGAGTAAAAATGTATTTTGCTTAATTTGATTAAAAATAATTTTAAATTCATTATTTATTACATTTTTTTTACACATAGAGAATGTACTTTGTCTACAAACATATGTTTTAGTGTTTTACTGCCTGGACATCATTTTACTTGATGTGTTTCACTTTTTAAAGAAACCATAGAAGAATAAGTCAGTACTATTTCCATAATTAACCCTCCGAAGTTTCTTGATATTCAGTAGTAAGGATTTTTAACACTTGAAGTAGAAAATCTTGCCTCAATATGTCATTCTATTATTTCTTAGAACTAAATTCCAGCATTAATGTTAGCTAAATGAAGGATTTGTAAACAGGTCGTATGCAAAACTTAGATTTTAAGCTGTGTTTCCTTGCCATATAATCAGTCATATTTACACAGAATTTAGTTAAATTGTAATAAAAAATGTTTAATACATATAGTTTATTTATGATGGATCAAAGTTCGATACTAATCAGAAACTGACTTGAAATTTAAGGATAATTGGACACATAAACTAAACTCAGCGGCACAACAGCCCATGAGGAACAAGGCCTATTGTGCCCATCCCAGTATACCTGACCACTGGGAGCTGAGATGTCCAGATCTGATGGTCAGTCTGAAGCAAGCTCAGATCCCAGTGTTTAGCCCCCAAGCAAGCTTGGTATTCATTTATTGACACACTGAAGGGATGAAAGGCTGAGTCAACCTTGCCCAGCCCAAGGATAGAACCCCAGACCTAACTGGGCATATATTGCACATATTTTTGCTTTAGTTACTGTTCATTGTATGCAACTTTTGCATACAGTTTTTAACACTTTTAGCTATTTTTGATAATTATATTCCTCTTTTAAATCTTAAAAAACTGAATTTTTATTCTGAAATATTATTTTTGTTCACTTTTAAAAAATATTAAAACAGTTAAATCTAGAAGCTCTGTAGAAAATTTTTAATTTATGGTTTCTAAGGTGATTCTAGGCTTCCATTTTTAATTTCATAAATAGGAAAACTTGAAACTGTTTCCTTCACAGGCACTTACTTAATGTACACAAAATTAGTTCTATTTACTGTAATTTAAATTGTAATAAATATTTCTGCATTTGCTTGATTTGATCCGTCACTTCTATTGTGCACACGTCCTAATATGTTTCATAATACAGGAAGTAATTATCAAAGAAAATTTAATTCACATCTTATCCAACATAAAAATACAATCTGTATAACTTATCCTCCATAACGTTTTTAGAAAATGTTAAGTGCTATTCTTCCAGGTGAGCAATCTATTTACATTTCTTCCTTCAATCAAAATATGCAAATTCCTTTGTTCCCTTTCCTTATCAGTTTCTGTTATCACACTCAATGGTTAATATAGATATTCTCTTTAATCTCCATCAATTTTTCAAAAGTTTTAATCTTGTTTTTAAACTTTTTCAAACAATTTGATGAGTTGTTATTCTTTTGATATTTTTTTTTAATATATACTATTATAATGATAACATAGTGAACTATTTATACTATCTTTTCTTGCACTAAATGATACTTACAGCTTGAGTATTTAGAAGAATTCATTGAAATTTTAATTCACAATTGTTTTTACTTGAACTGACAAAGTAACAGTATTTGTAGAAATATGCAGATAATTGACGCACATAATATATGAACTTTATAACATTTTCAAATGGTCATCTTGCAAGATTTTTTCTAAAAAAATGGTACTTGCATATTAATTTATTGCCACTAGTGAATATATATATCAACAAATTCTAACAATAGTTCTTAATAAAGCCTCTGGCAGTCCCTGGCATGTGATTAATCTTTGTCAATAAATGCCAATTTTCAAAATTTCTTGCTTAGAACTTATAAAAAAATTAGAATCGTTTTCTTATAAAACATTAAAAAAAAAGTAACAGTACAAAAAATATTCTTACTTCAGCACCAACATCTGATGCCAAACGTTGAACATATATTATGATATCCAATAATGGCTAAAAAAAAATAAATAAATGTTAGGATTTATAAATTTCTGAACTGGAATATATTGCTAAAGTAAAATAATAGATAGTAAAGTAATTTCAAGCTTATTACTTTAAATTTCATATACAGAAATTTAAAAAATATATAAAAATCTTAATAAATAAAACAGAATTTAATAATCATGTGCTATCAAAAACTCATTAAAAATTAGATTAACACTAAATTGATCAATTGAATCAATATATAATTATGTATAAAATGTATGCAAAGTTATGATCAAACTCAAGTTATGAATTCAATCTTATTAATGCAATTTAAATGCTAAAAATATTGACTTCATTTATAATATGTTACATTTTGTACACAATTAATATTTAACATGTTTTAAATAAAATGCACATTTTTCTAATGGTTAAACAAAAAAGAATTTAAAAACAAAAATTCTATATGATATTTTGTATTAAAACTATTACATACATAAACATACAATGTGTGAAATTGATATTATATAAGCCATCTTAAATATAATTTAAGAAGTTACTTACTTTGCTGATATTTGAGTAAAGATCTGTTACTGAGCCACAAAATTTATCCACATCTTGAGTCAATAGTTGATCTGGATTAGATATTCTATTATCTATATTACTCATTTTGTAATATGTAATTTCACTATAAATATAAAATTTTTAGTATAAGTAGATATTTTAGGTAAGAAAACTCTATATTTTTTAATAATTCGTTTTTAGGAAAAACAATTTTATTAACAAAAATTTAATTAAAATCAGAAGAAAGTTTCGAAGAGCATTTTACTTATAATTTAAAACTACATGAGAAGGAAAAGAAAATTGAATTCAATTTCAAAAATTGTAGTGGTTAATTTTAAGATGATTTTGTGCCAAAAAATTTCTAAATTCTTACTAAATCTTTAACTAAATTATAAAATAAATAATACAAATCAAACCTGAGGTATTTTGCATAAAGATGCTTTGTCAGGCGGGATCGAAACAAAAGCTTGAGTTCATTAAGAGTATACTAAAATATGAAATCAAACATATTAATTACATTAAGTTAAATTTAAATTATATAGAAAAAAACATTTAAATTATGCAAAAATTTAATAAATTTTAAAATTCTATATCTAAGAACTAGATAAAGAAAAACACTATATAACAAAATAAGAGCGGCTGCTGTAAAAAAATATTTCTAAAAAAATAATTTATGCAATGAATCTTTCTGGTAAAATAAGATGTCACATTCTAATCTTTAATATTTTACAAATAAACCAAACGAATGAGAAGCATTTAGCTATAATACATATAACATCTACATATTTTGTGTTCACACAAAATTATTTTAATGCATAGGGTTTTTTTTTCAGTATGACATAGCTTGATTACCTATGCATATTTCACATTTGATACATAACTAAAACATTATAAATTTAAAAAGTAAAAAAAAAAAATTATTGTGATAAGATAATTTATATATATATTTTTAATATTTTAAATAATTTATATTTTAATATGAATCGAAAATAAAATTTACTTTTAAAGTTTAAAAAAATAAAACTATACAATTAAAAAAATCCTTGCCCCAACTGTTAATAATGGGGCAAATTCATAAAAACCTTGTTATCATAACTAGTGTAAATAAACCTGTAACAAGATTAGTCTAAAGTATTAGACAAAAATAAAAAAATCTCAGCAACAAAAGAATTCCCTTTTTCATTAACAATTTTTAAAATTATACATCAGAACAGAAAGAGATTAAAATCTATACAGAATGAGAAAAACTGCAATTTTTTTACTGATTTGGAGATTCATCATATAAAAATAAAATAAAAATGCTATGTATATATTTCACAAAGACAAATTTAAAATATTGTAAAAATTTTTAACATTCAATTAACAACAATACAGATTAAACTCAGTGGCACAATAACCCAAGAGGGCTAAGGCCTATTGTGTCCATCGCAGTTTTCGTGACCTCAGGAGCTAAGCCGCATGAGCAAATGTTTCTGTCAAATGGTCAGTCTGATGTGAACAACTCAATAATGCTATTTCAATTCTCTAAAAGTCTTTAAGATTAATTTTATTTTGACAGGTTTACTTTTTGGAGCAGAATTTGCTAAGCAAACATGTTACAAGAAATTATTACACATTTTATTCCACTGATTCTTTGATATGAAGTTATTCCATACTAAAAATAAATATTTTATCCATCAAAAACAATTAATGCATTACATTTTAATTTTCCAATGTTTTTCATATTAGGGCATTTAAGTGGTGCATAATTAACAATATTCAATGACTGAAAACTAATCTTTCATCCCCACATAGAAATAAAAGATACAACAAAAAAATCAAATAATATATTTAATGATTTTTGAAAAAAAAAAATTAAGAAATAGCTAATAATATTTTTTAATTTCTTGAACAAAGCATGAAGAAATGGTAAAATATATAATCTTATACTTCCAAAAAAAATCATGGTTTTAAAAAAAATTGGAAAGACATTGCAAAATTAATTTTAAAAAATTCACAAGTGAAATAATTATTAGATTCAGATTTTAAAGTTGTTTTAAATAGAACTAAAAATAAATATTTTTTTCTTTTGTCTTTTCGCATAAATAGCATGATCTTAAATAATTATTTTGCTTGTGAACAGAGCAAAATGAATTACTGATTAGAACAAAATTAACACCAAACTGACAAGGGTAATAAAGGAAGATTTTTAGGGAAGTAGGAAATTGCAATCCGTGCATTTTATTCATAAATCCAAGGTCACCTTAAGAAAAAAAGCTCTTGGCATTAGAAAAGTTGCTCATCTAAATGAATCAAGCTAGATCCTGCTTTTGATTTAAATGAGACAGGAAAATATCTAAGAGGAAAAAAATTGGTTTCCATCCATTATCATAAAAACAACTGTTTCTTACTCTATATATTTGAATATATTAAAATATTTCATCAAACAAAATGGTTTAAGTTTTTTCTTCAAAATTTAAAAATAAAATCACCATAAGTGTTTATTTTATTAATTTTATGTACAATAATCAAGTTAAAAATATAAAAAAGTATAAAAAAAATCAATTTTTCAAAAATAAATAACTTAGAATTCACAGTCATTTTAATGAATATTCTTTGATCAAATAATAATTTGCATTTAGTAAGATATGAAATTAATTCCCAAACTATTAAATGAATTCTGGAAAACTTTACAAGCTTTGTTTATAAATTATATTAAAAAAAAAAAAGAGTATACTTACTTTCATTGCATTATTTACAAGCGAGAGCTGTAAAAAAATTAAACCAATTAATTTTACCGGAGAACTGTAACAAATACTATTAAATAAAATTTTTATAAAATAGTAAAAGAAAGACATAATATTTAAAAAAATGTTTCCTAAATATCAATATATATACTAGTTAAAATTAATGCCACCACTTTACACGAATTTACTTAAACACATTTATTTATTTACAATAATACAGTAATCGATATTTTTCAAAATTAAGATATACATGATTATTAAATAATGAAGGAATTTTTTTAAAAAATGATTTATTCATTTACATAGTAAATTTTAAATACCAAAATTTTTGCATGCAAAAAAAAAAAAAATGAATAAGTAAAATGATGCTGATATAGAAAAATGTAATTTTATTTTAATTCAATTAACAAATTTCTTCAGGGAAAAAGGAGAATGTTAAGAAAATATGAATTTTAACCAATTATTTATGGAAAAGACTAGCTATTGCTTAAGTAAACAAATACTTGTGAATTTAAATACATTTGAAACACATGAACAAATTGTTTAAAAGAGAAAATTAAAACTTGAAGTAAATGATGTTATTTACAATTTTAAAATGAAATGTATATCTTTATTAATAGTTTATTAATATTTCATTTTTATATTGTAAGTAGAAAATTCATTTACTTACCAGTGGCATAGCCATTATAAATGCTTCGAGAGATTTTCGGAACAGAGGGACATTTTGTGTAATTATTGCTCTAAAAAAATACAATAAATTATGAACAAGGAACAGAAATTGTATAGCTTTTATTTAACATATAAAAATATACATATAGAAAAAAAAAAGCAATATTATGCCACTAAACATTAATCAGCAATCTGAATATTATTGAACAATAAAATCCCCATCTCTGCAGAATTAAGTTTTTAACTATACAAACTTAACAAGATTTTGTTTTTACACACACTTATACATAAAAACATATAATGCAATTGTGAGAGGAGAGTGGCACTGTCTTTTCTATCCTGGCAATAATTCAAAATGTTTAAACACATCATTTTCATCTTTTTCCTTTTACGATTTAATCAACAAAAATTTGGATACCACTCCCCCCCAGAAAAATTTATTACAAAAGCACATACACAAATATAAAAATAGTCAGTTTCTCTTTTTTTTGTTAGTACATTTTTTTAAAAAAATCCACTGTTTACAGTTTATTTTTTAAATTCTTTCATAACCACTATAATTTTAAATACAGCACACACAACAGTTTTTATTAAAAAAAAATGCTGTGAAAAAAATTTATGATAACAAAGTAAAATTTACTAGATAAGTTATGAAATTCAAGCAATTTTATGCAAATTTGTTCACATATTTCCACTTAATATGCTGTTACCTATTATTGTATCTTGATACAATTATTTAATTTCAGAAAAAAAAAGAAAAATTTACAAAAAGGTACAAATTAAAATTCTACAAAACAAAATGAAAAACACTAATATGAAAGTACTATTTTATTAAAAGAAACGTATATTAATAATTTACTTAAAATAAGGAAAAATATCATAGTAAAAAGGCAAATCAAGCAGTCTACCCCCTTTTTTCCTTCAGTCCTTATACCATTTCAGACATTTGCCCTATCCCTAAATTTAAGTTGTTCCTGTGGTAAAATTCATTCAGCTGATTGTGTAACCCCCAATACACTGCTGCCTTGCTTTCACTATTACATGTGAACCGTCATCCGGTCAGGCCAAAAACATGGAAAACACTAGGGACCAGGTTCAGATTCTCCCAGTGAAATGACCAGAGCATGTTAGCAGTTTTGATAACCTTATGAGGCCTTATATTGTCATGGAGGATAACCATGTTTCTACATTGCGAATCCCACAGCGCTTTTGCCTGATGGCAGCTCACAGAGATGACAGTGTTGGAGGAATAACCGTCACCATTAAATCCAGTTGGAGTGGTCCACGGCAATTCAAGACCATTCACATCACTTTTTCAACAGATGATACTTAACAGAATTTTTTTGCCACAGGCAAACTCAGATGTTTTCACACCATACTCTACGCCTTTGATTCTGGTGTAAAATGCAGTACCCATGTTTTATCAGCATAAACAATGCAGTTCAGGAAATTTTCACCCTTCTCAGCATGCCCTGGCTGATAATCCCCAGCAAAGAACTCATTCACTTGGTTTTTATCACATCATCCAACATCTATCAACACGAAACCTACAAGTGCTCTAAGGATCAATGAATGATGATGTAGTACAAAATGATGTTGTCCCATACAAAATGTTAAACTCCCAAGAAATGTCCTTGAATTGCATACACTAATCAACCTCATTGTATTCATATGGGAGAAAAGCCATCATTTGGTAATTAATGTGGTCTGATCCCGCATTGTCATGCAGGTCTTTAAAGATTCTTGTGAACTCCCATTCCAACCCAACATTTCTCAAAGTAAGATACTTTTTCCCATACATGAGCTGATTTTCACTCTGGATTTTGTTGGGCATTGGTCCCTTGCTTCATTGAATAGGAATTCTATATAATTGTCCACATACTGTAGACATACGAAGCGCAAACGCTATCTTCAACTACTGATAAAACTACCGGTTGACAAGGCTGGACTGGTTCAAGAAAGGTTCACCACTGTGAATGCATATGTTGACTTTGCATTTACAACCATAATTGGGCTAAAAAAATAATAGCAAAGAATTTCTGATCTACCCTTGTAATTTTCAGTACAAACCATAAATGTTCTTTAAATAGAAAATTTAATTAAAAAATTCTTTTAATAATTATTCTTTACTACTTCAGTAAACAAAACTATATCAATCTGCATACCGTTTAAATTCATTTTTTAACTCCATAAAAGACTAAATTTCAGCCACCCCTCCCTATTAAGTATGGGTAAAACATATAAAAATGAAAATATAATTTTATTGTGATATCATTAAGATTCTCTGAAATTGTATTAATAATATGAAGGTTATATTTTATATATAACCTTCATGTGTATATATTTTACTATCATGTTACTTAAAATCTGGAGAGCATATTATGTTTGAAAAATTAGACCACCTCATAAAGAATTAATAAGATACAGTTTATAAGTAAGCTGAAAAGATTTTAAAAAAACCAATAAGTAACAAGAAAACGTAAAACAAATGGAATACCTTTCAATAACTGTTCCATTATGAATCATCCAAATATCACATAATGTTCTTCCCACTAAAGTTCCAGCAATTAAAGTAATATAAGCAACCTGTAAAAAAAAGAATAATTTTATTTATAATTTTTTAATAGTTATTGATAAAAATAAATTTATACACAGCATTTATTAAAAGTATTTTAATTCTTTAACATACCTCAAGACTGAAAAACCCTGGTATAAGTATTTTTAAAATTGCCCGCAACTGTCTGAAATTAAAAATATTTATATTTATGCATTGAAATGTGTATTGAAATACATGTTAAACACATAGATTTTTGCTTAATAATGAACAATATATAAATAATGAAAGATAGGGAAGAATAAAAAAAAATAATAAATTGGAATATTTTATTGGACTATATTTTATAATTTCTCTTTAAATATAACTCATTTAGACTTAAAATAGAAAATTATACTGATTTAAGTAGAACTATAAAAACAGCAAATATAAAATATTTATAAAATCCGAATGTTTTTAAAGCTTTTTTTTTCAAATGGGTTGTGTATTGGTACTTTACCATTGCAGATCGATGACTTTCCCTGGGAGTTGGTATCACTTTTTAGTGCAGCACCATATAGGTGGAATACCAATCACAGCAGTGCAATTCTGACACCCAGTTTCCTCCACAGAGGAAGGCACCTGAACTCTGACAGTGTGAAATTGTCCATGGAGTTTAATTTTGCCAAGAACACTCAAGCCAAACAGGCATTTTAGGGATCTTAAACAAGTTGTATAAACATACGACATGGCAGCTGTCGATTTTCTGCATCATGGATATCCACTGACTTGGGCCAAGGTCGAACCCACAAACTTGCGCTTAGGCCAGTGACAAACCAACCATGTCACCCAATTAGCATGTTTTTAAAACTTATTTCATACATTCTCCAATTGTTTTTGATATTATTTGTAATAGGCATGTTTTTATTAAAACGTTTATTGATACAAATAATAATAATAAAAATGAATCATACTTCTATTTTGCAATCTTATTCATTTTATCCATTTATTAAATATATGTAAAATATATTATGAAATTATAAATTTATTCAAACTGCTTAAATTAACATTAGATCTTACAGCATTATCAATATTTAGGCTTTTTTCTCTTATTTTCATCAGATGTTTTTATCCCTATAATTTATCTTTAAAATAACATAGTAAAATAAATAATTTATATAATAAATACCTGAAAAATTTTCCATCAATTTGGACTCTTTCTTTTTTTCCTTCTTTCTATAATAAAATAATTTTTCTTTAATAAAACAAATTCATAATACAAATTTATACATTAATTACATAGCTATAGTTTAAATATTATAATATTTTATTATTTTCTTTCTTTTTTATATATCTTTACTATGCTAAAATTCCATGAATATTTTTAGTACATGAAATTTTATTACTTTTGTATTATAGACTTACTGCAAAATCCAGTATATATAACGTGCACCTATACTTTCAAGCTGCAATTCTAAGGTATATTTGCCATAATGCCTTTAACGCATACCCCCTTTTTTTACAAAGAAACCTGAAATGTATGTGTGCAATGCTCTTATGTTTTGCAGTCATTTATTTGAGGTATTATTCCAGGCTTTAGAAAAAAATAGTATATTTCTAGAACCGGGGTCGGCAATCTATGACACCATGCCAAATGTGGCATATAGTACAAGTTTCAGTGGCACTCTACACTACTCAACAAATTTGTCAATTTGAGCGAATGGAAGCTGATAAATTTGTAATGGACCTTATTTGACAAAAATCTCCAGAATTAAAGATAAGTACGGAATTACAAAAAAATCTGAAATTTAAATTTACGGCTATTTTGTAAATTATTGAATGCTCAAGAGATTTAATTGTTTGAAGAGAAAACTGCATGTACTCTGCTTTCCACTTTTGGTTCTACATATCCAAGTAGAAAATCCTTCCTTATAAGAAAAATATTTTGAGTACACAAATAAATTGCCTAACAACTAAATGCTCAGAATCGTGTCCAATTGAAAATCAAAAATTTCACCCTGATTTTGCGATATGAAATTAGAATGATGCAAGCACTAGGTTTGCATTAAAACTTTTATTTATCTTTTAATTTAACTATAACAAAGGGAAAAACTTATTTTATATTGTCTCTTTTTCATTTTAATACATATGTTTAAAAATACATAATATATGTAAAATTTTAATTTTTAAAAGTTTTTGCTGAAGAAAGTTATATTTTTTATGCTGTTTACTTTTATGTAAAGAAATATTTTTAAATGATGCAAAATTAATACATAACAAAACTGTAAATTTATATTATTGATCTCTATTCTCTAACTCTGGATGCATTATTGTGGGAATTGAATTGTTAAAAAATGACCAACTGTGTGGCATGCTGAATCATATTGGTAGATTGGCTTGGCACACCACAGCAAAAAGGATGCTGACTCCTGTCCTAGAACTACAACCCTATAAGGAATGTCATTTCTTTTAAATAAACAGTATTTTTATATATGTAGGTCTATTTTTTTTCTATGCTTGTCTTTTTTTTCTATTTTTAAAGCTCTCATTTTTATATCCAGCGTATAACTGGCACCCGAAAATTTCTATCTTTCTTTTTGTGTTAAAAGTGCACGCCATATGCCAGATTTTACAATGAATACAAATTCATATAAAAATACAATACAGATAGGTATAAAAAGTTCAAGTTTACAAGTGAACAAATAATTAAGATTTAAAATAAATGAAAATGTACTAAACAGTCGTTTAAAGGAAAATTATAAACATACTTGAGCATAAGCACATGCAACTTCATCAATTTCAGCCCTAAAAATAAATTTAGATATTAATAGACAATTTCAAAATTATATATATACACTCACACATACACAACAGAACCTCATTAATCCATACTAATTAGAGTTTTAGATTATCAGGCTTAAATAAAACCTATAAAATGAGTCAAAACAAAGGTAAACATGATACAGTAAAAAGAACATGTATTTTGAAATAAGATGAAGCAAAATAGTAAATAATTACACAAAAATTCAAATCAATATACACTAATTATATGTATAAGATTGAAATAAAACTATTAAGAACACAATAGTTTTGTGTTTATAATTTATCAATTTTTTCAAAATAGCTTTCTACAGTGGTATAACGGAGATGATTTTGGGTCCTCCTGCAAAGTCAGGTTTTGGGCCTTAAGCCAGATCTTACAAAGGGTATAAACTTGGCATTAGTTAGGATAGGATTTGGGTCCACCCCTGCATTGCGGGGGTTGCAGGGATGTACGTTACACCACTGGCTATCTAGTTAAGAGATCTTTAGTTCAATTGGGTCCAGATAACAAAGGGATTTACTTCATATAAAGAAAATAAGTACATAATTAAAATAATATTCATCTCAATTTCATTTATAACTCAAAAAACACAATTGCATCATAATAAACAAAAATTATACATTGGGTAATTAATAACCTGAAACATAAATCCAATATATAAAATTCTCGTGTCATAGCGTTTGTAGCCAAACTCCTCCGAAACGGCTAAAGCAATTCTTATGAAATTTTGTGCGTATATTGAGTAGGTCTGAGAATAGGACGTTAACTATTTTTCATTCTGATATTGCAATTAGTTGAAAAGATATTAAAAACCTTTTGGCGTCGAAAATCGGTTTCGTGCCAGATGTGTGACTTTTCTTAGTTCCACCGTCCAAATCACTCAGTCATGGGTTATATTAGAAAAAGGGGTGAAATAAAAAATTCCCAAATTTGGCGAGTAAAATTTTTTTTTTCTCCTCCATTTTTTTTACATATTTTAATTCAAAAATTTATATATTACATCTGTTTATAAATCAAAAATATCTAAAATATTTGCGAAAGACTTATGTTCACTCTCTCTGTTATCATTATTTCAAATAAGTTTATTTGCAATGTATTTAAAAGTATTGCTTTAAATTGATATTTTTTTTAAGTAAAGGAGTATTGTGTTTTCTGTAAATCACATTAATCAAAATTTTTAAATCGTTACGTATGGATTTCTTAAAATTATAACAAGTAAACCGTCTGAACTAAAAAAGTTCAGACTTTGCTCTTTTAAAAGCAGAGATTTAATAAATTAAGTACACAAAAACTTTTTTTTCACAGTGCTGAAACAGTGTAAAATTATCATTTGGGATGAATGCACTATGGCACACAAATAGTCACTTGAGGTGTTAAACAGGACATTGAAAGACATAAAAAACAACAACAAACTATTTGGCAGCACTCTGTTACTCCTTTCAGGTGATTTCAGACAAACACTTCCCCTCATTCCATGTTCAACGTACGCTGATGAGATCCCTGCTTGCTTGAAATCATCGCCACTGTGGCGTAATGTTGAAAAAGTACAGCTGAAAGTAAATATGCACGTTCAAATGCTTCAAGATCCATCCCCTGAAACTTTCTCAAAATAACTGTTAGGTATCAGCGATGGAAAAGTAGCTGTGCATGAAAATAGTGGATGCATAAAATTGCCGACCGATTTCTGCACAATCATTAACTCGCAAAATGCTCTCATTGACCAGATATCTCCTGATATACACACACAATACTTTAATCATGAGTGGCTGGCAGAAAGAGCAATATTGGCAGCAAAAAATGTGGATGTCAACTATTTGAATTTCAAGATACAATAGTTGTTGCCAGGCGACTTGATGTCATGCAAATTTATCGATAGAGTTTGAGATACCAACGAAGCTGTAAATTATTCAGCAGTTTTTGAACTCATTGGATTTGCCAGGCATGTCACCGTACCATTTACAATTGAAGGTTAGATCTCCGGTTATTTTGCTTCATAATTTGAACCCACCATGGCTGTGCAATGTCACGCAATTAGCCATTAAAAAATTGATGAAAAACGTTGTTGAAGCCAGAATTTTGAATTGCAAGTTCCGAGGAGAAGATGTATTATTATCACAAATCCCTATTACTCCCACAGATGTGCCAATTGAATTCAAACAGGTTTAATTTCCAATTAGATTGGCATTCGCAATGACAATCAAGTCTCAAGGTCAAATGATATCTATTTGTGGCTTAGATTTAGGAACACTGTGTTTTTCACATGGACAATTATACGTGGCATGTTCTCCCGTGGGTAAACCCTCCAGTTTATTTGTGTTGACTAAAGATGGACTCAATAAAAATATCGTACACTTCATTGCACTAAAAGACTGCTAATGTTATTTTTTAATTGTCATGATTTGTGATAGAGATGTAATTTGAAATTTATTAGTTAAAATAATAAAAGAACAAAGAATTCAAAAAAATGAATGTTTGGTGTTTTGTTACTTTTATAGACCGTCATCGTTCACAGTGCTCCATTCTTCTTTCAGTTTTAAACCACATTCCCACACACTTGCAATTTTTTATTTGACTACCAAAATATTCACAAGAAATAATTTATATGGAAACAACGCTTGCTGGGTCAGCTAGTTTCCTTAATCAGAATTAGAAATAGTGTTTTAATATAGAATTACTTGTTTTGCAATGAGTTTAAGCTATCAATGTGAAATTTTAAATAAGTGAAAGACTTATCTTTAGGCAAGAAAAAGATTTTCTTGCCTAATAAATAAATAAAAAAAAAAAAAAATTCTTTATAATCACTTAAAAACGGATACCACATAAAAGAGTATTCAAATTCTATTCAAATGAATGATTTTTTAAAAGGATTAGAATACTAAATGAGAATACCAAACTTTTTTGACAACCTTATGATCAAAAGAAACTATGTAATTTCACTTACAGAAGAAAGAAAAAATACTGTTTGAAATGTTAAAAATAAAATGTTGTTTATCTACCAATTATTTTGTTGTACCAGTTAACAAATAATTCTACTTAAAAATAATTTTTCAATATGTATATATTTCATTATATTTAACTATGTTCATTACAAGAAATTGAATGTATCATAATACATCATACACATTTAGTGAAATTTAAGAAGCAAACTTTTTTTTGCAGATTTTTTAAAAACTACTGAATTTAATACAAGTGAAATTTGAGTATCTAAAAGGTTAAAATAAAAAATAACAGTACTTGCTCATAATCATGATTTATGCATGATAGTACAAAAGTGATGTAACAAGATGACACTTGTGGAGGATGTAATATGGGATATGATCATCTCTGGCAGCAATGAAACTTTTACAACAAACTCTTATGATGCTTATAAGGTTTTGGGACAACAAAATCCACTTCACCACCAAGGCACCTTTTAGCTCCAGTAGAGTTCTGGATAGAAGTTGAAGAGCTGCAAATGCTCTATCAAGATTATCCCTGACATGTTCTATGGCAGCAGTTCTTAAACTTTCAACCGCTGTGGCCTCCCTTTATGTTTCAGCATGACATTGTGGATTCCCAAGATTTTGAACATACCTTCCCGACTTAATATTCTTGATCAAGTACAAGTTTTAGTAGAGTTTGTTTTAATATTGAAGACTATATAGTATTCTAGTCCAATATGGCACATTTTTCAATTTTTCCTTGAGGCCTTTCAGAGTCTGTAAAGAGAGAAATCCTAAAGTTACATGAGAGACTGTGGACTACAGTTTAAGAACCACTGTTCTATGGGATTCAGATCTGAAGATCTAGCTAGCCTCTCCATTCTTTTCCTTGAGGAATTTGTCAACCTGTCAAATCCTATATGGATGAGTGTTACCGTCCTTAAAAATAAACTGGGTATCAATTGCTCTTCTGGGAAGCCTCACACAGATACCTAAGATCTCATCCTTATACCTCAGAGCAATTATGGTCTCTGTGCACCAGCTAGTGGTTTATTTTCCTAATGTTAAAGGGATGGTAACAGATCACTGGTTCTCTACATAAGTGAGTACAGCAGAAAGAATCAGTATTCAGACTAAATCTTGACACACAGAGAAGAGAACACAAGTTCATAGCTCACATGTCTTTAAATGAGTGGGATACAGTTATAAGACTTTAAAAATGAAGTCCAACCATACTAAGCATTCAGAAAGCAGAATATCTTCACCTTAATTTATTAAAAGTGAATGAGAATAAACTATAAAGCCACATGAAGCCTAGTAATTTTGAATTTCAGTCAAGTGACAAGTCTCCAAATTACACCTATGGAAAGACATTGACCTTGGCAGATTGGCATACATCAACCCTCTCTACACAGGGAGTCTTCAGTGGCACCAAGACTCAAACCCATGATGAGTTCATGACCATAACCACTAGGCTACCCTGGCCATTAAGGTGCCAAGAGAGCAGAGAACCCATTTGCTACTTGAGTAATCTGCCATCCCTCTATTGTCTTGCAGTTGATACATTCAAAAAGTGAAATCATATGCATGTGGATCATACAATTATCTCGCTACAGTCTATGGTATCATGTATGTAATGAGATGAGCCTTCCAAGTCTTGAAATCACAGAGTGATTTTGAATTGGAACATATTTTAATTTTTAAAAGACATCAGATGTAGTTGCAGTTATTCAAATTCAAATATATATTGTTTGAAAAAATGTTCCATGGAGCATTTACCTACAATATCTGCTTTTGGTTCTTTTATTGGATCAGAAAAATTCGAGTTTGTAAACAATTGCACACGTTCAATTTTTCAGGAGAATTGGGCATTTAAAAAACTTTTATTACAAGCTGGGTCTTTGTTCATATTTAAGAACTGGAAATAGAAAAGAATATAAAAACCCTATTGTGTGACAATAATAAGCACAAAGGAGGAACTGAGATGGAAGACATCATGTATCAGTACCTTGATCTTCGAAAAACTGTAAAGTAGTACAGGAAATTAATTTTTGGATCTTTAGAATTGGTGGTATTAAATTTAAACATACTAAACCAACATGAGCAAAAAATTTCTATCTTTGGTGTTTAAACAAATGTTCAACAAATAATTCAACAATACGAAGAAACAAAGCCTACAAAGTACAAATTGCAATATAAGACGACAATTCTTTATGATTAACTAAACATAATTGTGTACAAAATCAAGACATTGTGCAGAAAAAAAGGTTCCTTAAAAAGGAAGAAGCAATAAGTGAACTTATTAAGAATGCAAAACTTGTAATGCAGGGCTTTGCTCCAGACAATGTTGCGAAATATACATTATAAGTTTCAAAATTTTTAAATGTTATTTTGAGTTTACATTTATTTCAGATTTAACTGCTTTCCATTTTAATCCAAC